>FXXK01000051.1:1627703-1691113 GCA_900184695.1 Betula pendula
AATCAGTTGTAGAGCCATTAACCATATGGTTTAGAAAAAGGCTAGTGCAGAATATATCATAGATCAAACAATAAGATACCTTACTCTAAAATACCATCTAGTGTTGTCTAGGGAAAAAAAAAACCGTCTAGTGGACAAAATGGAAGCAAAGTTTTGAACTTTTGTGAATTTTAACCTTTAAGTTTGTTTATAGTGTACATTTCTCTTCCTCTTCCCCTTCTTAGGCGATCCTTTGTATACTTTCTGTGTGCCAGGGCTGCGCTTTTGCGCTTTTAATATAGTCTTTCTTATTTATCAAAAAAAAAAAAGTTTGTTTATAGTGAATTACATATAAATGATACACATACATGTAAGACGAAACTTTTAGGATGCATTGAATGTATTAGTTCTGAAATTATTTTAGATTTCTTGTTGGCGCCGTGGAAGATATTGGAGGTTTGGCTCGTATCCTTGGTTCTAGGGTGTCCTTTCTGCCTATGAAGTATTTGGGTCTTCCTTTGGGGACTTCTTACAAGGCAAAATCAATTTGGGATGAAAAGATAGAACGAAGTTTGGCTGGATAGAAGAGGCTTTATTTGTCTAAAGGTGGTATGTTGACATTGGTTAAAAGCACTCTTGCTAACTTGCCTACTTATTTTTTGTCCCTTTTTCTCATCCCCGTTCGTGTTACGAAGTGTATTGAGAAACTTCAACAAGATTTTTTGTGGGGTGGAGTTGATGATGAGTTTAAATTCCCTCTTGTTAATTGGCCCATGATATGTATTTCGATGTTAGAAATTTGATTCAGTTTAATTGAGCTCTCTTGGGGAAATGGCTATGACGTTTTTCCATGGAGGAAGGCCTTGTGAAGGTTGGTAGCAAAAGCTAAATATGATAGCATGTGGGGAGGGCGGTGCTCTAATGAGGTTGTTGGGTCTTTCATGGTTGGGGTATGGAAAAACATTAGGAGAGGGTGCAGGGTTTTCTCTAGATTCATTAGATTTGAGGTGAGAGATGGGTCTAAAATCAGGTTATGGCATGATTTGTGGTGTGGAGACCAACCATTGAAGGTAGCTTTTCCAGAGTTGTTTAGCATTGCTTTTTGTAAGAAGACTTCGGTGATAGAACATATGCAGTTTATAAACGATACTCTTCAGTGGAATATTACTTTTTGCTCCTATTACCTAGGTGGCTTCTCTTGTATACTTCCTGTGTACATAGAGGCGCCTTACGCTTTTAATAATATCACGATTAATTATATATAGATATAGAAAAAAAAAAAAAAAATCCAGACCAGCGCATGATTGGAAGGTAGAGTTGGTTTCTTCGTTCTTTAACCTCTTGTACTCTCTCAGGTTGAGACAAGGTGGCGAGGATAGAATCGATTGGATCCCTTTCAAAAGACAGACATTCGAGGTTAGATCCTTTTATAATGCACATTGCCCCCCACGGGATCAACTTTTCCTTGGAAAAGGATTTGGAGAAGTAAGGTTCCTTTGAGAGTGACTTTTTTTTTGTGTGGACGATAGTGTTAGGGAAGATTTTAACTTTGGACAACCTCCGTGAAGAGCAGGGAGACTATAGATCATCTTCTTCTCCATTGAGAAGTGACTAGAGATTTTTGGGTTTCAATCTTCCGTCTTTTTGGCTTGGAGTGGGTTATGCCTCAAAAGAGTGGTAGAGTTGTTGGCATGTTAGAGAGGTCAATTGGGAAGCTGTTGTAGATCAAAAGCCTGGAGGTTGGCTCCTTTGTGCTTTATGTGGTGCGTTTGAAAAGAGCAGAATGCTCGAAACTTTAAAGATTGTGAGAGAACGGTGTTACAATTAAAAGCCATTATGTTCAAATTTCTCTGTGTTTGGATGATGGCTTACAACAGTTCCTGCTTTTAAAATTTTTCTGAATTTTTTGGTTTGTGTTATTCTTCCTCTCCCAAATTGGGGGCCTCTCTTGTATACTTCATGTATACTTAGGTTGCGCCCTTTTACGCTTTCTATTGAGAATGGTTTACTTATTAAAAAAAAAAAAGGATGTACAGAATAGTATTCTTGTAAGATGATGTTTGTAATGATGCTTAGGGACGAGTTAAATATGTGTTTCATGATAAGTCTGGGACAAATAGTGGCTGATTTATGGCGTAGATCTTAATTGTAAGTCTTCTATCAAAAGAAAAGAGGTTGGGTTGAAAGAAAAATAGATCTTTTATCTGGAATTAGAGAATTAGGTGGTTGATTTGTTAGGTTCCTCCTTAATTGTTTGGGACTGTGGTAAAATCCAATTCTTAATTGTTCTCCAGTATTTATCATCATGCTCGCTGGTCTCCATGCTTAGAACCGAACTTTCATATTAGGTTCTTGAAGTGCTTGAAGCCTTGAATTGATAAGAATCTCTTGTTTGGTACTAGACGCCATTTGCAGAGGAGATATCAATATTACATTGAGAAACATCCCTGTATTTGTTCTACTTTCTAATTGTTGTTATCTCTTGCTGGATTTTCTTATGACAGGTTTACATAATTGATTATGGCCTGGCAAAGAAGTATAGAGATCTTCAGACTCATAAGCACATACCATACAGGTAAATATTTCTATGCTTACACCAAATGTAGGATTAAAGATATCTAATTACTGGGTTATGTGGTACTCGAAATTTTCATATGTCATCAAACAATATAAGAAAGTTTCACTTCTTGCCTAGGTTTACCTCAATAAGGGAGGCCAGACCTAATGATTTGTCCACTTTTAGGAAAAAAAAGTAGTGGAGACTTTATTAGGGCATGATAAGAACTTTAATACTCTTTAGACTCAAATGTTCTTGATCATGAGACATATAATTGTCACTATAAATCTTATAAAAAAAAATATATATAATTCTCACTATAAATAAGAACCATAATTCCAACAGTAGTAATTAAGATCGACATAATAGAAGTGGATCGATCAAGTAGTTGAACTCCAAAGTAAAATATTATTGATGGTCCAAGATCAGACATTTTTTATTGATAACTAATCAAGATATCATAACAAGTGCAAGACACCCCATGTAAACATAAAGTATATAAAAGAAGCCACCTAACAAGTAAGGGTGAAAAGAATAAGAAAATCATGAAAACTAATAATCAAATAAGAAACATAAGTAGCTATCTAAAGATACAAAGTGTCGAAAAATAAAGACTTAAATCTCTTCTAACGTCCTCTTGTGATCCTCAAAACTCCTGTTGTTTCTTTTTTCCCAAAGACATCACAAAAGGCACGAATGCACCATCTTCCACACAGTAGCACTCCGAGTACTGCCGACAGTCCACCAACAAACATACAAGTCGACTACTCGTCTAGACATTACCCAAGACAACCCAACACGATTCAAGAAAACTTTCCAAATGGCACAAGCAACCTCACAATGAAGAACAAGATTATACATATTGATAGATATAATTGTTATTTATTTGCTGAACAGACAAGCTTTTTTTAACATAAATAATCATAAATTAGTATTAGAAAAAGAAACAAAAACAAAACAAGTGCATAGCCTGGTACATGTGATGTATAAAAGAGATTTGCAAGATCAAGCTTTAAATTTACAAACATCTAAAAAAAATCCATGAAAGATGATGAATGGAGTCACCCAAATGTCTTCATCCAATCAAATGGTGACCTCAAATAGTTTTTAACTGAATATTGGTTATCCATTCCATTCCATGCAAAAGTTGTAGGACTCCGCACCCTCAAATAGTCCACATGAGACAAAGTGGAGTTTCATTCCCAAATATAGTAGTTTGATTTTTACTGGACCAACCTCTCTAACTGTTATTTGCGAACAGACAAGCTTTTTTCACATAAATAATCATAATTTAGTAGAAAAAGAAACAAAAGGAAAAAAACAAGTGCATAGCCTAGTACACGTGATGTATAAAAGAGATTTGCAAGATCAAGCTTTAAATTTACAAACATCTAAAAAAAATTCAAGAAAGATGAAGAATGGAGTCACCCAAATGTCTTCATCCAATCAAATGGTGACCTCAAATAGTTTTTAATCTGAATATTGATTATCCATTCCATCCCATGCAAAAGTTGTAGGACTCCGCACCCTCAAATAGTCCACATGAGACAAAGTGGAGTTTCATTCCCAAATATAGTAGTTTGATTTTTACTGGACCAACCTCTCTAATATGCCCATTAACTCAGCCACCAACTTAGGCATAACCCAATAAAAGTCCAAACAAAGAAAATACTAATGATCATAAGGTTCTGCCTTCTCACCATGAAACAATAATCTCCCATGCTTCCTGAGATTATCCACTCTTAATATTTTACCATGTGTCACTATCTAAACAAAAAAAGCCACCTTACTCAGAAGAGCTTAATTTTATAGTTAACATTTTTGAGTTTGTAATATTCAAGGTGATGTGAACAAATTATTAGTGTTTATTTCACATTTTATTTAATTTTTGAGAGTCAAGGGAGTTTTCGTAATTCAATAAATGGGCGTTCCTCTAGAGTTTAATTCTGAGTCTATTTAAGCATGCTACTTCTCTCTTCTCTTCCCCATCTTCTCTTCTCTCTCTCTCTTTCCCGGCTTCTTTCTCTCTCCTCTCTTAACTTGTCTTCTCTGCTTCTCCTGTCTCTCATCAACTTTTCTTCTCAATTTCTTGTTGTCCCGCATCACAGGGTGAATGAGTTTGGGATATTAAAATTCTATCCATGGGCATAAAAATTTCAGCTTGATTTAGTTTTGCACAAAGTTAAAATTTTTGCAGATGGTTTTGACCTTGTTGGAAGGTGTAGATAGCAGCTTGAGTTTTGAATTTTGATTTATGATAGATGTAGCAATGATCTAACTTCTTAAACTTTCCAGGGACAGAGTAGTGTTTGTAGGAATAGAGAACTGTCTTAATAGAACTAGGTCAGCAGAATAATGTTGATGGATTTAAGTTAGTTCTGGCCATGATATGGCGCCACTCGGCAAGTACTGATTTAAAAACAAAAAAGAAAGGAGGACTTTTGGAATGTTTAATTTTTTACTACTGATTAAAGTCAAAACTTAGGGTCATTTTTTAGGTGGCATATTTCTGCCGAGTCTTATTTCTGAAAGAAACCTTGAAGTGAAAAAGACTGATGTATCCCCTATTTCACTCCAACTAACCAATAAACTTTAAAAGGTGAGGTAAAAGAAAGATTATATGGTATTATTATTATTATTATTATTATTTGTTTATATCTGTCGTCATGTGTGGTTGCTTCCTTGATGCCCTTTTTAATTTGGTTGGTTTGACTCTAGCTTTGAATCTTTACAATTACATCTTTGTTTGCCATCCTATATGTTATCTCTTTGTTGACCAACACCCTTTCAAAGTTTCTAGGCCCCTTCTTTTCTTTGTTTTTTCAGGGAAAACAAGAACCTGACGGGCACAGCTCGCTATGCAAGTGTTAATACTCACCTTGGAATTGGTGAGTGATGTTATATGCCATTTTCATATTGCCAACGAATAACAGGAGATGTGTTATCTTAGATTTGGTTAATTATCCTGACTTTCATTCTAATTGTGCTCTGTCTTACTGGCAGAACAAAGCAGAAGGGATGATCTGGAATCTCTTGGTTATGTGCTTATGTATTTTCTAAGAGGAAGGTTGAATATATATTAGCTGTAATTTTTATTTCATTTAAAGTTTTCCCTTCTGCCTGTCGTTAAATGTCTGGTGCTGCATTTTGCCTTATTCTTGCTTTATTAATTCATTACATACCACTGTTTTGCATCAGCCTTCCCTGGCAGGGATTAAAAGCTGGCACAAAGAAGCAAAAATATGATAAGATCAGTGAAAAGAAGATGTCAACTCCCATAGAGGTATCGGAACTTGCCGCCCCTGCTTTTTTATGAAGCACTTCGTCTTTGATTTATATAGCATGAGTCCCTGTGAAGAGTTAATTTCATTTAGCATGCCAGGTAGATCAAAAGTGTGATGCCTTGACCTAGTGGTGGCTATTGGCTTGCAGTATCTTTGGGGCAGATATTGGTATGCCATAGAGGTCAAGGGGGTGGAGCCAGGCTTGATTGCTTAGCCCTAGTTTGTGACCTTAATATGTTTGTATGGGTGAGCAAACACAAATACATGGGTATTAATATGTGAGTAGTTCTCTATGTATGTGTATGCGTGTATATAACTTTTTGCGAACCATCTAAATATATTCCTACCCATGATATAGTGAAAGTCTTGTGGCTGATCCCAGGCAACTTTTTCTTTACCCAAGCTTGGGCTGTCCATAATTCGGTAGCCAGTTTTCTTTTCTTTTTTGGGTGGGGGGGGGGGGGCGCTCTTTTGGGTGTTGAGAGTTAATCATCATATTGTTATGCTGATAAGTTGATTGCACATTGTTTTACAGGTGCTTTGCAAGTCATATCCATCTGAGTTTGTATCCTACTTTCACTACTGCCGATCATTGCGGTTTGAGGACAAACCAGATTATTCATATCTAAAGAGGCTTTTCCGAGACTTGTTTATTCGCGAAGGTACGTGTTTATGACTGCAGGCCACAAATATGCGTTTGTATATATCATGATGGAGTTTCACACTTTTTGATTTTTCATTTTGTTTTGCCAATAGTCTGGTTAAATGTTATCTTTAGAGTGTTAAGTTTAAGTTTTATTCAAGTAGATGTTATAATTGTTTATGGATCTTGACATTGATGCCCATGCAGGTTATCAATTTGACTATGTATTTGACTGGACTATATTGAAGTACCCTCAGATTGGTGGCAGCTCTAGAGGACGGGTCAGTAGTTGTGAATTCTAGGTTTGAGTTCTCTCCCTTCAAGACCATTACTAACTTCTGTTTTTGTCTCTGTTTGTAGCAATTCGGTGGGAAAGCAGGTCTGACCGCAGGACCATCTGCAGATAGACCAGAGAGGATCTCAGGTCTGCTCTCCTGAACAGAACTATACTTGAAAATTAGGCACCCAGTCGAAATTCCGACATTCTAACTAGTGATTTTCCATATATAAGTTCTAAAAGTTTAATGTTTGCGTTGGACAATTGGCTGTTCAGTTTAGTCCTCTATAGGGATTCAATACTATGAGTGCTGGACCTGGAGTTATGGTTTTTGGGATAGCCATCTTTTAATTAAAATTATGATTTATTTTGTCATTTTATGATGTGAACTTTTGAGATTTAAAAATATAATCTCCCTCTCTCTCTCTCTCTCTCTCTCTCTCTCTCTCTCTCTCTCTCTCTCTCTCTCTCTCTCTCTCTGTGCTTGGATTGAAACTTAATTTTGAGAAATGCTATTTTTCCATCTTCCGCCCATCTCTCATCCATCTCCATACATATTTTTTTTCAAATTCACCATTTAATCTGTAGGACCACATGTGGATCCTACAGATCCAATGGTGGATTTAAAAAAATAAATGGATGGGAGATGGATAAAATATGGTGGTGTAGCATGTCTCCTTAATTTCTGGTTATAGTGGTAAAAAGAGCACTTTTTTGCTTCACTTCTCACATATCCGACAACATGTAATCCCTAGATGTGAATTTTTTTTATCCAGTTGGGAAAGAGATCCGAGATAGATTCTCAGGTGCAGTTGAAGCATTTTCGAGAAGAAATATCTCAAGCGCAAGTCCTCATCATTCCAGACATAGGACTTATGAGGATTTAGCTTCACCCAAGGATGTGGTAAATTTCTACGTCTTCAGCAGAAATTATTTAGACATTCGTTCTTTTTTTTCTTTTTCTTTTTTTATCCTTCTCTTTTTGAAATCTGCCTTCTTTTGGACAGTCACTTTTTTGTGTCTGAAAATCTAGTCTCATGGTGATCTGAATGCTCATACGTTTCTCACATAAAATCTTACATTTAGTTGCTCTTTGAATATTTACCATTTGTTTTTCCACTGAATTTTGCTCCGACTGGAGTTAATGCCATGGCTATTTTGTTCTTCCTTGAATAAATCATCATTTAACCTGCTTCTCTAATCTTGTAGATCTTGTTAACTTTTTATATTTTTGAAACTAGCTAGTAGGTGGTTGCTTCTTTTGTATACTTTTCGTATACGAGGGATTAGCCTCTTTTTCTAATAAAGTATTATTCATTGAAAAAATCATCGTTTAACCTCACTGCAAGCAGATTTTCAAAGCTTTTTGTTTTTCTTTTTACTTAATTTTTCCTGTTATACAATTCGATAAAGGTGAGGCATGAAGTGCTTCATTTGAATCTTGAATTAAAACAACATGAAGATTCTCCATTTTTGTTGCTCAGAAATCAAGAACCAAAGATGAAAATTTATAGAAGAAAAATAAAAATGACTGCCACACCTATTCTCCATTTTCCCCTCATATTTTCAGTGTCATACACAGTAGTATTATTTGTTCTTCTCTTTTTAATTTCCATTTCAATCTTTTTTTTTTTTGTATTCAAGTCATAGCTCTAGTGATTCATCAAATGTTCTTGTTTGTATTCCAAATCATCTTACGTAGGGGGGTTTTTATGGATTATATTTTCAGCACTTTGATTCAGACAGAGGACGCAGTTCTCGATATGGCAGCTCTTCAAGAAAAGCTGTCATCCCAAGCGGCAAGCCAGGTTCTTCTGGTGAATATAGCGATGCTCGTGTAGGCCGTCTAGTCCCAAGCAGTGGCCGGCCGTCTACCACGCAAAGAGTTCAACCAACTTATTCTCGCACTCCTGCTAGAGGCACCCGTGACGATCCTCTTCGCAGCTTTGAGCTCCTCTCAATCAGGAAATAACTGAATATCTGTTATGCTATACATCTTCTACTTGGAAAATTTTTAGAAGTTGTCTTCACGTACATGGGAGATCACCTATCACCACTATTACAGGTCATATCACTTCTCTTGTGTCAAAATTCCTGGACCTCCCACTTTGCTTTTCACCCACAAAAGATTTTCCGGCCATTGTAACGTGTTTTAAGACACTTTCCATGAATGGAAAAATTATGCAGTGGAAACTTTATTTTTATGAGACCTGAGTAGCTGTAATAAACTATTTATTTATATATATGTTCTTCACGTTTGAGATTAACATTTTTTGGTGATATTAAACCTGACAAGAAAGTATTGGCTAGTGCTTTAAATTCATCCGCAGTGGCTCTCACCCCCCCCCCCTTTTGTGATTTTAGCAGACAATTGAATTTCTTCTCAATCTTTTGATCTCTACACAAGTTCTGAGCTTCAGTGTCACAGGCTTAACCTTCTTAGGTTGATTAGCTTCTTGCCAAAGGAAACATGACATAAAAAAGCAAACAGAGGCCGAGTATGGTTTGTTAGGAAACTTATATTTTAATGTTGTTTGTAATGTAAGCCCTTGTTTATTGTGATGCATCTGAGAAGAAAGGAATGCTTGAAGATTTTGACAATTGTGAGAAGACGAGCTTGAATCTATTGCCTGATTTCCTTAAATCCCTCCTCAAGTGGATCTCTGTTGACAATTAATATCCTTTTTGACACCTTTAACTTTTTAGATTTGTGTGCTCTTTTTCCTTGTTTATGATATTGTAGGATATTTTCTCTAGTATACTATATTGTGTTTTTAATAAATTTGCATTACTTAAAAAATAAATAAATAAATTGCATTAATTCATCGAGAGTTTACTCTCTCATCTTGTCGTCTCTTCCTGGCTTAGATTAAGAAAAGCGAATCTGGTTAAGCCGATTTCATAAGTTTGACTAAACCAAATTTGTTTTTTTTTTTTTTTTTCTTTTTGTGGTATACCAAATTGTAGGATTTGAATGGATGTTATTACACCAATGAGTCAAATTTCATAGCTAGACACAATAGGATAGTCCCAATTTGCTCTAAACTAAAATGAGTTGTCTAGTTATCAATAGTAAGGTCAGGGGCACAGGGAAAAGAAATGGTGTTAATGGAATGAAAAGCAATCCTTGATAAGTATTAGTAATGCTAATACTAAAAATCTTAACCATTTTTTCACCCTATGCCAACTAGTAATTGTTTTGCTCCATCAGCAAGATTAGATAGTTGTAAGATAAAAGTGTAATTTTTAGTATTACTCATCTTACCGATATATGAGAATGCTATATACCACTAATATCCCACTTTTATCATACTATGATGATGTAATAGGGAGTAGTAGAAGCTTTTGGATAATCATTTGTTAAAAAAAAAAATAAATAAATAAAAGTAGTGCGATAAACCACACCAACATTCTACTGAAAAATGTTAGGAGTGCCAAATTTTTTACCAAGATGATGTAAAGCTTATTCATTGGTACCCTTAGTATTTCTCTATTCAACCACTATCTCACTATGTTAATGTAGCAATATCAATCAACTTTTGTTAAAAAAAAAAAAAAAAATCCAAAGGATATGCGCTGCCACATCAGTATAATAAGATAATGATAGAATATTAGTATGGTATATAAAATTACTAAAATACACACATACACATCTATATATACATTCAATGGCCTATTTAGACCATACTTCGCTGGCATAGTAAAATAAAGGTATAGTGTATAACATTTCTCTTGAAATATCGGTAGTAGAATTCATTCCGTTCTTTGCAGGTGTGAAGTACCTCTATTTCTAAATTTGCTGTTGCATTGCCACAATACAGAGATCAAGCCAATGAAAATGATCTAAAAAAGGAATCGGAATACATGCTGAAATGAGTGGCATCTTGGGAGAAAGACAAATGTCTACAGTGTATGACCTTGAGAATAAGAAAGATATACTTCGGCTTCCAGTCTCCGGCTCATGGGTTTCTAAGAGCTGCCAACCGCTTCTCAAGCTCATTAATGCCCGAACTGCAATGGGACGAAAATTCCAAGGTCAAACAAAACAAGGAAGAGCGTAGAGAAAATGTAACATTGTGAATTTCAGTTGGGGAAAGTCTAAAATGGAGATATGCAATGAATAGGGCATAAGCTAATAGACAATAATTTTGTTAAAAAATGCTTAGAGTATTACACCTTTTACTATAATATGCTTACAAATTGATGTGACAGTTCATATTTGATCAAATGATTAAAAGTGTATGGTTGGCAAGTCATCCACTAATTAATTAAATTGTCAAGTAAGCTTTTTTGCTTTATTATTTCACCAATTATAGACTAATACGTCAATTTATAAAGAATCTATAGTATAAGCTTTAGTACCCTTAGCAGCACTAAATTTTGTTTAGTATGAAATGCACCTCCCACAGCCATCAATTATAAACACATTAATATTGGGTTATTTTAATAATAAAATCAGCATGAGTAAGAATTATAATTTAATAAATTCTAACCTTAATCAGAGAATTGCAACCTTGATCTACATAAGAGATTACAAGATTGGGCTTTATGTGTCACCGGGAGACCTTTGTCTTAAATGAAAGAATGTAAATGGGTTCCTTGAAGTTTGTAGATTTAAAGTTCAAGATCATTTCCCACCAACTAAAGCGGCATATTTTAAGTGGCTTATCATGTTAGCTACTTTAAAAAAACAAAAGAATTGCTACTTAAAACACACCAAGTTAACCAGTGTGAAATTACTGTAATAAATGGGTGCGAAGAGTAGCATTACTCTTAAAGTTTATCTTGCATTTCATGGTATTGCTTGAATTTGAAACAAGACTTCACAGGTTGATTAGTAGTGGCAAACACCTAATAAATAATTTTCCCATTATGCTGATAAAAAATATAGGAAGTTCAACTTTGCATAGTCCACAAACTGTAAAGACAATTAGCATGTTCTCATTATTACAAGCTGTCCTATACTCCTTATGTAGAGGCACATTACAATTACTATAAGCGCTACATTTTCAAATAACTATTTTTGGACACTCCATACATCTATTTTTGATAAGAAAATCAATTTTATAAAAAGTAGATAGGGCACAACCTAAGTACACAAGAAATATACAAGACACTATAAATCTAATCCATGTATAGACCATTTATATACCACCAATGTATACAAATTCTGGCATTCTATTTGAAAGACTAGAGGGGAAAAAAAAAAAGTTTCCTTGTGCCAATGCTGTTTTGGTAACAATTTATGTAAGTCAGAGAAATTGAATTTCATGCTCAATGCATGACATCAAGGATCATGTTAACAGTTAATTATGTACAATACGTTCTATGAAAATAGATAATTAAACATGCGAATACCAATTCAATCTCAAATCAGCTTTAGCTACTTTAACTAATTAATAAGCAAGCAACACGGATCTCATTACTGTATCAAATGTTTTAAACACACTAAAGAAAATTCAATTTTTTTTGTCATCCATCAAATATACAAAAGCAAACCCCAAGTACTTGAGACCATGAATTTTTACGGCTGAACAAGACCTTTATAGACAGTACTCAAACGTTTCTTATCATTGTTCAAGCAAATCAGAGGTTTGAATTTTTTAATGAGGATATAAATTTCCTATAAATTGACTAGTAAAAACTCCTCCAACCCAATCTCTAAAAATGCTATGGATCCCTTGAGCATGTAAAAATCATATGTTTTTTTATTAATGCTATTAAAAAAACATGTGAGAAGCGCATTCTACTAAAAAAACATATGTTTCTCACATGCTAAGGGATACATAGCATTTTTAGAAATTGGGTTGTAGGAAGTTTGTAGGAATTTCTGTCCTTCTAATAAATGATAACTTGTATATTTTCTTTTTCACCATTAATTTGTCTTATGGAGTTACAAAAGAATCTTCTCCTAAGCACTTGAGACCATGAACTTCACTTAGTTAACCTTTTACTACCAATATGACCTTTATAGACAGTATTCCGGTTTCTGATCACTGTTGAAGCAAAACAGAGGCTTAAATTGAGTATTCCTAATAAATCATTAGTCTTTAGTTTCTTTTCCCTGCCATAAAATTGTCTTATGGAGTTACATAAAACTCTTCTTATGGTTAAGCCAACACAAAACATCAACTCAAGAATCTCATGTCATAGTTCACAGAATCGCAAGCCAAGCATTGTTATATACCTGCCTACACCCTCAGCATTTTTCTGGGCGATCCTTCCTTTTGGAGCTGCTGACAACTGCCAAGAGTTGGCATAAACCAAATCACCCAAATCAGATTAGGTACAAAAAATTTAATATCAATTGACAACAAAGTCCAGAAATTTATTACTACTGATACCAACCTGTGAGGCAACATCAACACCAATTTCATCTAGCACCTGAGGAAATATTGCCATTAGTTTCTTGTTCTCAAATCCAACAGTCCAATCAATAGAGAAAATAAACCTAAAACTGCGCCCATCGAGACTTGACTAAACTTTAGGGATCCGATATCATCCCTTCTCAACCTTTCTAGTTTCACCACCAGAAAGTCCAGAAGTTGATAATGAATAATAGTTCACAATTATCAGGTTGCTTTGATGTGAAATCCATTGTATGCAATCACGAAATCACAACCAAAATTTGGTAGATAAGTTATTTCAGATATGTTTAAGAGAAATCCTTCACAAGTCAATGGAAATAATCTTACTTAAGAAAAAAGGCAACAATTAAATGCAATTTTTTTTTACCAGGTATAATGTATAAAGGCAATTATAGGAGCCTACCTGATTTGTCAGCTCTTCACTCTCCTCTTCAGCCTCATCATCATCCAAGGCATCATCTATGGCGTCTGACATCATTTCGGTCTGCAAGCATGCAAGATCATTAGTTCTGCAATATGCAACCAAGAAGCAAATATGAACTTATCTCCACATTAGTATGGTGTCAAAAGTAGAGGGACAATCGTACAGTCATATCCATCTGGGCAGACTGTTTCTGAAACTCCCGTATCACCATTGCTTGCTTTGCAGGAGCCATTTGCTGCAAAATAAATATAACAATTAAAAAAATATATCTCCTATCAAAACAATGCAATTGTAGAACTTTAGGTTTCATTGTAGATGGTGACCAAACAAAGATCAAGTGAAAAAAGCCTTGACACACCAACTTTTTAGGAGTCATGGAGAAGCCCCTCTGAAAGGGTCCAATCTTGAATCTTGTAATAGATTATGTAAAAATTATATGACCACATATATGTGTTACTAAAATGTTACCATCTAACCTCAGTCATGGATGTCATTGCCTTAGTGGCACCTTTCATGCCGACAGCAACTGAAGACTGTGCATGCATTGCCTGCAGATGGGAAAAAATGTTGCTAGAGCACAATGCAAATATGAAAAAAAAAAAAAAAAAAAAATACACTTTTTATTTCTTGGGAGGGGAGCCCACCTGTGTATGAGTTGCTATGCCTCTCATTTGAGCTCGACTGCCTTGTAAGTTAGCTATTTGTTGCCTAAGCCTGACTAGCTGGCGAGCTAGGGTTTTAGTTGCTGCCTGCAGAACATGCAAACAAAAGGACAGGCAAATTATAAGTCTCAAAGGTCGAAAGGACACATGAACTATAGATAAAATTCAATGCCACAAACTCAAGTAGCCTAGGACCGACAAGAATATGGTTGCTAAGTAAAAAGAACAGAACACGCCTCATTTCCAGTTTTAGCTGTCCTCTTTATCTCAGCGACAAGCTTCTTTTCCTGACACAATTATAAATAAAATCAGAGATAACACCAAAATCTTAGACAGAGGAGATGAGGATAGTTTGGAAGCTCTTCACATACTTCTAATTGCAATGCTCCAATTTCCCTCTCTATACCTGAATCAAGGTGCAGAAACATTTATGTAAGGATTGACAAATTGCCTCAGCCTCAATATTTAGAAATGGACTGGTTAATGAAAGATATTTAGAAGGGAGAACAAAAGGTGATTTTGACCTTTTGACAAAGGGAGCTTAAAGAAATGACAACAGCAAAATGAAAAACTCAACAAAGAGAGCCACATAGCCTTCTTCTACCATGTCCAATGGGCTTATAAGTTGATTTCTGATAAGATTATCATCTCCATCAACAATATCTTAGAAATCCCAATATCCAATCCAACCAAAATATTACTCGAGTACAGGTAAAAGAATGACCCGAACAGCAGATGATACTTCTAAATCAGTAAAGAAACAAATTCATTGTAAATGGTAACCAAAGTAACCACATTAATCCATTACCAATTTGAAATTATAGGCACTAGTCATAAGTGTTGCAACAAATGATCCACCCCTCCAACACCCCCACAAAAAAAAAAAAACAAAACAAAACAAAACCCTGCAAAAGAAGAATTCCAAAGAAGGTAAACACGGTGAGTTTTATGTAACTCAATCACATGGAATTTTGTACAAAACAATCAAATGGAAATTAAAAATCACACTTGTTATTAATTCAAAGCACCCATCACTCTTCTAAAGCTACATATCAATTCCAATCTACCCAGAAAAGCACAATGCGAGATCTATAACCCAAGACCTCGCTCAATCAGCCCAAAAATGCAAAATTCAGTTTCTATGACAATTCACAAATACACATAACACATGAATTAGAATAATCGATGATGATTGCTAATTCATGAAATTCCTTCTTCTTTTTTTCGTAATTTGAATTATGAAGTGAAAATGGAAATAATACCTCTAGTAGCATTTGTCATTTCTCTCTTACTCTCCCTAAGAGCCTCTGCGATTATCGTAACACAACTCAAAATCAGAACCAAATAAGCAAACCCATAATTCAATTCACTTTACAAAAAGGAAAAAAACCACCCAAAATTCAGTCTTTATCATAATCAAATTTCAAGGCCTAGTGAACCGTAACTTAAAAACCGCGTACAATAGGCAGAGCTAGGAAACGAACCTTTGGGATTGGGTTTCTTGGAGAAGATGTTCATGGCGTCTGTCTGATCGGACGGTCCTAAGCACAGCGGAAACGTTTTGAAGTGTGCGAAAGAGATTGAGAGTTTAGAGAGGTGCCTGGAAGTTGGGGAGAAAGCGCCGAGTGATTCAGCGGTTTTTGGCTTTTTATTATAGACTACGGATATTGGTTAGAAATCGCAATTTTTAAAGGCTACCGACTTGAAATTAATCATTTTGATTGCAATTTTAAAAAATGCGTTTTAAAAATAATAATTTTAAAATATGTGATTTGAAGATATAATTAAATATTTGACAAAATCATATTTTGAACTTTAAAATTTCAATTCAGCTTTTAAAATTGTGGGTTTTCAAAATAACAATTTCTGTAATTCGAAAACACATATATTTTTACATTTTTAAATCGCATTTTTTAAAACTATAATCTCAAATAATCTATTTTTTAAAAATTTGATTTAAAATCGTACTTCCTACCTATAAAATCACAATTTGAAATGGACCCTTAAACATTTGGAGGTCAAATTACAAAGGTCAACTTCTTTTTATGTTTTGAAATACTTGTTAGTTAGTCGTGGTTAAACATCCACTTAGACTTATTCCATGAAGTGATACTTAGTTTTTAGATTTTATTTTATAGTTTTGCATGAAAAGAAAGTGGTCAAAAGAAAATAAAAATGTTTAAAATGCAAGCCCAACAATTACACAAGGAATGCAAGGAGTGAGGGACATGACATAGAATAACCACCTTTGATCATGTTATAACCGCGTATACATGTGAAATTCGATGCAACATCATGTAACAGTCATAGCCTACTAGTAGGATTGTATAGACGGTCAGTTATTAACCGTTAATAATCGCTAACAGTATAACTACATGAGTGAACATTTGGCTTTTCTAACTAATTTTATAGGGCGGTGCAGTTAGTAGTGGTAAAATATATAGCAAAACAACGTCATTTTGGTATAAGGTTTCATATCAAAATACTAACAAGCAAAAAATAGTCTCAAAACCGTCTAAAGCATGTTTTAGAATGAGGTCCAAAGTACCAAAATAGGTTTAAATGGCCCATACATGTCAGATGGATACAACGGTGTGGTTTGAATAACCGTTAACCGACAGTGAAAATAGTTGGTAACTGTTTGCCTTAGACGGACAATGTAATTACTTAAAATTGCTAACCACTTAAGATGATTCAGTTAGCAATTAGTATCTAACTGCTAACCGCCTATATACCTTTACCTACTAGTAAGTAGTAATTCGATGTCAATTGTATCCCACACCACATAATCGTTCTATTATTCATTCTCAAAGAAAATTGCCCTTCACCTTTACTAACTTAATTAATAATTGGAGATATTTTACTAACACTCCTGGCAAAACTTCAACCGACCATACTCCTTTATTAACACCCTAAGATTTTGTTATATCAATATTATCATCATAATAAAATTTATTGAATATTGAAATGATAAATATGGATTGGGTAATAAAAGTGGTAAACTATGACAATGTAATAATATAATAAAGAAATATTGGGCTTATAAAATATTTTACAAAAAAAATTATTATAAAGTGACGTAATATAACATGATTAAAAAAATAAAAAGACTCTAAATTTTAAGAAATTTAATAATGTTTTACCACATTACTCTATAAAAGTTTTTTTTGACAAAATATTTTGTCGGATAATCTCAATTACCATTTGACCAGCGAGTCAAATCGAGGCAAATTTCAGTCAAAAAGTATCTAACATAAGTCCTGCAATTCCTACGGTTCCCCCACGGAAGACCTCTACGGTCCGCAAACCCCAATAATCACCAACACTACAATTCGTACTCTTACTAAGCTTTCTATTCAGAATAAACAATTTCACGCGGCACGAAGTTTCGTTTTCGGAAGCACAAAAACAAGAAAACTGTTTTTGTGGAAGCGCTTTCAGAAAGTACTTTCTCTACATTGATTGCTTGGGAGGGCTAGGGTTTCGAAAGCGCTTGTCGAAAAGTGTTTTTCGCGAAGCATCCGAAGCAAAAAGCAGATAAAGAAGTGTTTTTCAAAGGGAAGCACCGAGAGGCACTGGTCTCGAATTGGGGCTTGAACGGTGGCGTTTCGCTGCTGATAATAGAGAATTCGAAGTGTTGTGTGCGTGTTTTGGTGAAGGAATGGAAGCAAAATCCCTTTGAATTATATACAATACAAACCTAGGGTTTTTGAAGCGCGGTTTTGATCCATTCTGGTTCGAAATTGAACTTGGAATTACTGTTTATACTGTTGCAATTGAAGAATTCGAAGAATTAAGGGGTTTTGAGGTGGTTGTGGATTGAGTGGGGTGCATTTGATATAGAGCTTTCTCTCTGTAACGATGGATATTGATGTGGCGGTAGAGGATGTTATGTCTTTGGACCCTGAACTGTTGCAGCTTCCTGAGGTGTCTCCGGTGGCGTTCAAAGCGAGCCCTCAGATTGCTGAGGACTTGTTCTCTCAGTGGCTTTCGCTTTCAGAAACTGGCAGACTGGTATTCTTGATTTTTATACGTCTCTTTGATTGTTAACTTTGGTAATTGTTTGAGCCTGCATTGGTTGTTTTAGAAGCTGGATTGGTTTGTGGCTCGCTGTGACTTGCTTTAGAATGTTTGTTTCTGAACATGGTGTTTGGAGTTGCGAATTGTTTTTGGTTTAAAAATTTGATATTGTGTTGGAGGATTAGCTGATGTCTCATTTTTGATTCACTGGTTATTAATATGATTTTAGTAGTAATGTGAAAATGGTGATGATATCTATAAGAAAAAGGAATGAGCAACGAACTTGGTAAAAATATTGATAGATTAGAAAATTGAGAGTAAAGAGAGAATATTAGGGGAAAGAATACGATTAAATTAATGGTAAGCTGTGGTTATCATGGGGGGATTTTGGAGAAGTTTTGGAGTAATATACTTTGATTCCTGTTCATGAAAGATATGAATCTGAGTACAATTTGAGAAAATGGCATTGCCCCTTCATTTGTAAATAGTATTGCCTTGGGTTTTCTAGCTTTTTCTATATTTCACTTCCTGCAGATCATGGTATGAATTTGTTTAAAATCGGAAAGCAAACAGGGATGAATAGATAGACAGAAATTGGGCAGTGTATGTATTGGGTAATACTGGTTCGTCACTCTAAAGGGCTTGTGCACACGCTCATAAACGAGCTATATTGAAGCTTTGTGCTGGTTAACATATTTATATGCGAACAACTTATAAAAAATAATTTTTTTTTTTGGGACTCGAATGGATATTTAGTTTTTTATCACAATACCAATGTACTATTAGTTACTTCAATGACCAATAGACATGTGAGGCAGTAGCAATGTTGTTATAACGCCAACTAATAGTTCCTTGAATTAAGAGATTTGAGAGAAATGAAATTAAGTGAATATTCCTTAACCCTAGGGAATTGAACGTTTCCCCACTAGGACCTTAAAGGTCCTCTTTTGGTAAAAAATCAATAGACTGTGCATAATGGGTGTGTCTCAAACGTGGGAATATTGGCGCAAATACCTTAGTTGGATATTTTTGTATTCATTGTCATAGTGCGAATGTAGTGTAAGATTCACTTTATTGATGTGACCAAAGCTGAAAATTTCTTATGTCATGTATTGCATGATTCGAATTTTTGACCCATCTATGTAAGTGTTATTGTCCATCCCTTTTTAGTTAGGCGTTTCTCTTGTATATTTCCTGTGTACTTGGGTTGCGCTTTGTGCTTTTAATAATATTTTGTGTACTTATCAAAAAAAAAAAAAAGACATATAATAATGTCATACTGTTATTCTAGGAAAAGATATTTATTGACTTGCGCATAGTAATTAGTTAATCCAACTCCTTCAAGTTAAGAAGCTTCCCGCAAGTTCATGAACATGGCTGGCTGAAAATGAATGTGATCTGGTTTATATAATTAATATTGGGTAAGTTATACACGCACCTAGTGGGTTTTGAACCCTCGGACTCACCCTCCACCTCGTTCTTATGGGGGAAGGAATTGTTATTGTTATTTGTGCTAGAGCACTTTGGCAGTCTTGTCCATATCGTTGCAGGAGATCACAGTTACATGACTTGTAAATCTATGAAATTAACTAGAAGTCTTTTCTTATTCCTTCCACGTTATTTTAATTTTTAAAATTAAAAATTTTCATTTCTAAATATGTTTAAGCAAAGCCCTTGTAAGAATCGTCGAAGTAGTGTCATAGGCATGACCTTGTCAAAATGCGGTATTGGTTATTGCATCATAGCTTTTATTACCAAACACTATTTCACCAAATGTTTGGTGAAAGTTTCAAACATAAAAAGGGTTACATCCTAAAATTGTTAGACACAATTAGTGGATAACCTTAATAAAAAAATCATGAAGATCAACAGTTTAATGATCCTTTGAGGTACTGATAAATTAGAAGTTGTTTGCTGGTTTGTTAATTTACTATATAGATTCTGTTATTTATTGAGTGACTAGTATTCTTTCCACTTGTTACTTATCAAAAAAAAAAAAAGTATTCTTTCCTCTTGTTTATTTATTTTCTACCTTATTCTGTTTCTTTTTTCACCAGTATATGTAAGTTATCTTATTTTATAGTGTTAATTGCTGCTCTTATATGAATGCAGGTGAAATCTCTTATTGATGACGCAAAGACAGGTGCTTCCATTAATGCCCTTGGGAACTCTTTTAATGTGAATGCTGCTGGGAGTACTTCGTTGCCTTCCATGTTTCCTGCTGGCAGTGCACCTCCACTTTCTCCGAGAAGTTCATCTGGTTCTCCACGCATATCAAAGCAGAGAACTAGTCCTTCTTCTCTGAGCTCTCCTCTTAAATTAGTTAGTGAACCAAGGCGAGAAATCATACCTCAGGTTCAGCTCACTTCTGACTTATCTAAGATGTTGTCATACATGAGGTTTACTAGTAAATATGGAGTGGTTTTGTAATGTACTCGCTGAAAATTATTTTAATTTTAGTAATGATGTTTGTATTGTTGTGATTGCAGTTTTACTTCCAACATGGCCGTCCGCCACCAAAGGAACTAAAAGAACAATGTCTTTCTAGAACTGAAAACCTTTTTAACAGTCATATGGATGGATTGCAAATACACGGTGAGATATCTATTTCATTGAGAATTCTCTCTTTTATGTTTTAAGATTGTTACCACTTTCATCACATTGTGATTCACCTTCCATAGGAGGCAGAGGGGGGAAGGGGAGAAAAGGGGGGCTGGGGGAGAGAAAAAATTGTTTAACACGAGTTTCTTTTTCTTCTTTGGTTATTCAGAGTTTAAGTTGGTTACGAAGGAAATATGCAAGCTGCCATCATTTTTCTCCTCTGCGCTTTTCAGAAAGATAGACATGGAATGCACTGGGATAGTTAACAGGTCTGAACTTACATGTTTTCCTGGAAATAATTAGATCTAAAACGCATGAGATCTTGAAATGCAGATCAAGAACATCTCCCTCTAGAACTTGTTCTAATGTTCTGTTGTTTGGCAATTATGTCCATTGCTCTTTCTCATTTGGTGAGATACAATTTGATTTTTTCTTTTTCATTTGCAATTATAGACTAGCAATAGAAATCATAATAAAGTTTCCTCCCCCTCCCCCCCCCCCACCCCCCTCTTGAAATTATTATATGTGCTTGTGAAGAATAGCATTTACTTCAATAGTTGTAACTTACAAATGACATACAGCTCCCACTTTATCTATGGTAGCTGTTAATACTTTTTTTATAAACCTTGAAGCATTTTATCTAGCTGTGTCGCTTTTGACCCTCTGTGGTGAGAATTAAAGTTGTGATAATATTAAAATCTTCAAACTAACCACCAATAAGGAAGAGCTGATGATCAATAAATAATGCTATAACCTATTTGTGCATGCAAGTTATTTGAATTTATGGAGTAGTAGTAATGAGTTGCACGAAACATTCATAATGTCTTTTGGATATTAACTGTAATCATTCTATCAATTATGGAGTAGTAGTAATGAGTTGCACGATACATCTTACAGAATCTGTTTTTCAGTAACAATACAACCCACTGGTTCCATATAATAGGAATAACAAAAAATGATTAGCTGATTGCATATTGGACCGATACTCCTGCAATGTAAGTGATTTCTGACTGATCACAAGGTGATGGCTTAGTGCTTAATTGGTTGGAAATATCTTCTTTGGTAGCCTAAGGGTAAAGTTATATACTCCCACACCATATGAAAAGACTTTTGGTATAGGAACTAATGTTTCCAGTAGTTTATTAGGTTTTTTGTTTTGATAAGTAGCAATTTATTAGGCTAGTGTTGCACTTTACATTGGGAGTTGGATTTTGTTCAAGTTAATAGAGTCAAGGAAATTTTGGTAATTCCTGTAACTTTTGGTGCTTGGCCATCATGTTAGTTACGGATCTTATTTTGTTAATATCTTCTTTGGCGATCTTGTTAATTGGTGAGTCTAATTGAGTTGTTGGGACTCTACATGACCTTTACTTGGTTTCTAAAATAGTTTCCAAAGTAGAAATCTGTTCATATTAAATTGTCCTAAGTTATACATATTCATATTAAATTGTCTTAAGTCTATTTTGGGGAAAAAAGAAGAATACAAAGTTCTACACCAGCTAATCTGCTGACTTATTTTCACAAAAGATAAAGATAAAGAAAAAGAAAAACTACAACTTCCTGTTATGATATGTTTCGTTCTTAGTTCTTTTGCAATTTTCCTGGCCAAGAAAGAATAGAAACTACTGCTTGGCTGTGGAGTCAGGTGGGTTTATCATATTGACTGAACATTTATGCTTATTATGGAGAGGATTTATATTATTTGGTTGCATAATTATTTATCTATTGAAGCATCCTAAGTCATTTTTTCTGAGTGCATTTGCATCTTTAAATAATTACTTGATAGATGTATGGTTAATTATATTACTTGTATGTAGGGATACATTTATTAAGTATTGGATTGATGGCAATATCCTGACAATGGACACAGAAACCAAAATATTCGAAATTCTAAGGCACCCGGAATGCAAATACCTTACTCAGGTTCGTCTTTCTATTCCTCTGTGCCAACCTGTTCTTGTTTGCCAACTTTCACTTTGTTATTCTCTTCTTCAATTTATGTTTTCATTTACGGGACTCGTGCACAGATAGATTTCAAACCTGTTCTTCTAGAGCTTTTGTCAACCCATCCTGGGTTGGAATTCTTACAGAGCACACCTGAATTTCAAGAAAGATATGGTATGTTTGCAATTATTTTATTTACTGCTAGTTGGTGCAATATTGATACTCTGAATTTTCCTTTCCATATCATTGATTTGTTCATTTAGCAAGTCCAACTTTTGGTTTCACACTTCTATAAATCAGTACTGTAGTAGCTGTTCAGATTAGTCAAAATTGGTTCAATTTCAAGAAGTAATAGATCGTGTCAACTGGACAAATTCAGAAATGGGTTCACATTGGGTGGTATGCGTGGCTCTAGAGAGACACCTGGAGCAAGTGGCTGGATATTTTGTATTTTGTCCTAGCCTAAAAAAGAAACGTATTTAGATTTCAATGGAGCATTTCTAGATGCTTATTAGGAGAGGGATGGGTAGGTTGCGTGATGCCAAGTTAATTTCAGAGATGTTACTTTTACCTATTTAAACGAGAAATTGTGTTCAAGCTCAATGTTCCTTCCCTTGTAAATGTCGTTCAAGCACCAGTGCTGACCCCATCTCTCAATAGGTTTCCACTCACAAAATAAATCTTGTCTCTCTTGATCTTTGTGTGTGATTGGAAGTGTGCATGCTCAAGTCCATGCAGCAGAAATACATGCTTTGGATAGCAAGTTCAGTAATTACATGATGGAACATTATGGTTTGTTAGATATCTCAGTTAAGCTTTTGTATTCATTTTTGATAATTTTTTTATGATTTTTTAGGAGAAAGTCGTCGTTTTTATGTATTTTTATGAGATTCCGCAAATAAATAGGCTAAAGGGATCCCATTGTCCTTGGTATTTTTGAACTGATTCGATAAGTTTTGGACAAAAATAGGTTTTAATGTTGCAATTACTAGAATTGTATAAAAATGTCTTATATCCATATGTTATATATGGTTCGTTAGTCCAATACTCTACACACTGAATCAGCGATTGATTTGTTAAGAATAGGCTTCAATGCTTGACTTATGGCTTGAGGCTGCATTTTTGCCTCAGATAATCTCAGCAAATGTGACGAAAGAATCGTTTTCCTCGTATTAATGTGAAATCCTCAAAAGTTGATCATACAAGGTAATGTGTTGGGACTTAGGAATCTAAACATGTTGGAGGGGCTTTGGAGCTGATAGAAAATTGTTTGACTTGTACTTATCAAAAAAAGAAAAGAAAATTGTTTGACTTGTACTAATCTGTGATCCTTAATTTTTTGGTCCGAGACTTGTAATGGTTTTTGATGAAAATTAATTGTGATAGAATCTAGTAAAAGCTGGCTATCTTAAATTCTAGGCTATAGCTGATTAATAATTTAACTTTCTTTGCTAGACCTTGGATCTTTTCTTAAATAATAAACTGTTTGATTTGCTCTTATTTCTTTGCTAGACCGTCAGTTTTTTGAGGTATTGGGTTGTGTTGATGTGGGGGTGTTGGGGGTTCCTTCTTGTGTTTTTGGTGGGTTTCTTGGGTAAGGGGAGGGGTTTCTTTGTGGGTGCTGTTTTTGGGTTTTTGTGGGTCTTTGTTTTCTTTTTGTGTTTTCTAGGACGCCTCTCGTTTTTAATAAAATTTTACCTTAATTATAAAAAAAAAAATAGATGCAAGTTTCTCTCTCACTCTCTCTCTCTCTCTCTCTCTCTCATACAAAGAATGTATGAAGTACTAGATGAAAGTTGACTGATATCTGCATTTTTTCACTCTCTTTTCATTTTGTTGTACTCTGGCAACATTTGGGGTATTGCGGATCATGTTCATTTTTACGTTTGTTATTTCTTTTAGATGAAATTGATAGTTTTTATTTTTGTTCACAAAGCAATTAAGCATGCAATAGTCCATCACTGATATTATCCTATATAAACTTCTGTCTTAATGGCCCAGCTGAAACTGTCATATACAGAATATTCTACTACATCAACAGATCAGGAAATGGCCGTCTTACTCTTAGAGAGCTGAAACGAGGAAATCTGGTTGCTGCCATGCAACATGCAGATGAGGAAGACGACATTAATAAAGTCATGAGGTTTGTGTACCAGGGGATTTCTTTACATAAATTATTATGTCATGGTGACAAAACAGTTCTAACATTAGTCTCGACCAAGTATAACCTGAGAAAGTTGCTTCATTATGTTTTCTCTGTCATTGCAGGGCCTAAGCCTTTATTTTCACATAATAGAAATTATATTAGATTGACATATGTGAACTTGACTACAGAAGTTTCCAAATAATTTGAGTGGTTTACTTGATAGTTGATGTGAAACCTCAATTCGGAATAGAATATATTAGTAACTCTTGTGTAGCTAAAAATACTTAAAAAGATTTTTTTTTTTTGTAAAAAAAAAGTCACATTTGGCTTTCTTCTTAGACGGCACAACCTGAATTTGGAAAAAATGCTTGCATCTTTCATTTCTAATGAAAAATCATAATGAATGTGACTTATGTTGTCTTTGTTTTCCTACTTGATTTCAGGTTCTTCTCTTATGAACATTTTTACGTTGTATACTGCAAGTTTTGGGAGCTTGATTCAGA
The DNA here is from genome assembly GCA_900184695.1 of Betula pendula. Lineage (NCBI taxonomy): Eukaryota > Viridiplantae > Streptophyta > Magnoliopsida > Fagales > Betulaceae > Betula > Betula pendula. The sequence goes on from FXXK01000051.1 coordinate 1,653,112, forward strand.
CCATGACTTCTTGATAGACAAAGAGAACCTCATCAAATATGGTAACCATGCCCTTACCTACAGGATCGTTGATAGAATATTTTCACAGGTATTGTATTATATGCTTTCTTGCAGAGTTTTAAATGAAACTAAGTTATACTGTGGAGTATGACAGACATTTTCCCTAAAAAGGTTTCCATCTTGGTTGTGCTTATGCTTGAAATTCATCTTAGGTTCCAAGGAAGTTTACCAGTAAGATTGAAGGGAAGATGGGTTATGAAGATTTTGTTTACTTCATGCTGTCAGAGGAAGATAAGTCATCTGAGCCCAGTCTAGAGTATTGGTATGTTTTGCCTTTTTTATTGGTTTTTCTTCCCTCTTTTTGCTAATTAGTATTAGCCTCTCTGGGTTACGGATAGGTGATTCCCTTGAGCTTTGCATTTTGCCTTGGAACAAGCCCTGATGCATTGATGCTACTCTGGAAATTTTTATTTGTAAAAAGACTATATTTGTTGTTTCACATTTATCTTATATAGTTCTATTTTACAGGTTCAAATGCATAGATTTGGATGGCAATGGAGTTATTACCCCCATTGAAATGCAATTCTTTTATGAGGAGCAGCTTCATCGTATGGAATGCATGGCCCTAGAACCTGTGCCATTTGAGGATATTTTGTGTCAAATTGTTGACATGATTGCACCTGAGGTCAAATATTACTTCTCACTGAATCTAGGATCATTTTCTCATTTTTACTTTTCAGAGATGACTTCACTGTTAGAGACATATTTTGCTTGCAGAGGGAAGATTATATTACACTACGTGACTTGAAAGGATGCAAACTTTCAGGAAATGTTTTCAATATTCTTTTCAATCTTAATAAGTTCATGGCCTTTGAAAGTCGTGATCCATTTCTCATCCGTCAGGTAAATTTAACTTCTGACTGGTTCTCTTGGACAATGCTTGATTTCATGGGGATTAAATGGCTCTGGTTTATCTCTCTGGAATGACAACAGCCTTACTGCCATTTGTTGTTTGAGCAGGAACGTGAAGAACCGACTTTGACAGATTGGGACCGCTTTGCACATAGGGAATACATTAGGCTTTCAATGGAAGAAGATGTTGAAAATGTCTCTAATGGAAGTGCAGAAGTTTGGGATGAGTCACTTGAAGCTCCTTTTTAAGTGCAATGAGGTCAGTTTCAGCTAGTTGCCTCAAGATAAAGTTTGCAAAAGGATGATTAAAGTGAAAAGGAGTTTATAAAAGAACTTAAGCATGTGACTTGATTTCTTAAGCATCGGGACTCTCCCATTGTTTTGGAGATCCAAATAGAAGTCATGGTTGGATGATATTGGACCATTTATTTTGATGAATTTTTTGGCTTCTGCTAATCACTAACCTCCTGTTTGAATCTTTTAGATTCATTCTTAAGCAGCATGACTTCCCCATTGTTTTGGAGATCCAGATAGAGCCTAAATGTTAGTAACTTAATCACCTAATGCCAGTTGTGCCAGATATGATAGTGCTTCTAGAATTTACTGCCAAAGCAAACGGTGCTTATAGAAATTGCTAGTACTTAGATACAAGGGCTTCCATAAACAAAATTGTGCTTTCCTGCCATATATACTTCATTGTACTTAAGCCCTTTCTGTCTCTACAGCTGCCTATATGCTTCCTTGTGTTTTTGGCCATGGAATGAAGAAACGTTGTGGAGATACTCCTTGAATGAAACTTACGAGCAGCTGCAGACCTTATCAGCGATAAACCTCAAGCGTGGGCATTTAGTTTTGGGACACACCTTGTCAAGCTGGCAAATATTGCTTGCCTTCATGAAATGATAGTAGGCTGCGGAGTACTAAATCGATTTGCTTCTTTGGAATGAAATGGTTAGTCATCACACGGGTAACAATAGATCATGCTATTGTTATTGAAGAACTCATTTGTTTCCAAGGAATTAGCTCCATTGCTGGTTGCTTCCTATCTTGCCTTTACTCTTCTTGGGCATGGATGGCTGCTTGAAGCTTCTAGTGGTTCATCGTGTTGCTCAGATGCTCTATATTGGTCCCTCTTCCCCCTTCACCCTGCGCCCTAGCTTCTATACCTTGTTTAGTTGTTTATATGTTTATTGGATTTTTGTTGAAAAAATCAGAAGAAATTGTAGAAAGTGCAATAGCATAGAACGGTTTTTAGTTGGAATTGTTTAAAGATTTTACACGTTAGTTTCTTCCTATGTTCTGTGCAACCCCATGTCCATTGATGATGTTTACCAAGTTTAAAAATTGTTTGTCACTGCTCACGGGGTCACAGTTAGATCTATTAATTGTTATAGAAGTATTTGGAGGAACAATTATTTATCGTTTCAGTTTTTCTTTGCTTTCTTGCTCTGAAGCACTCCCTAAGATGAAACTGGAGAAATCTTTGTGCTGTTTTAGGGGGACGATTTACTAGAATGTAAGTGCAACCTCAATTGATTATGCATGCATGGTGATATGGTTAAAATGGATTTCAACCGTTTTGGTCATCTGCTGAGAAGGTTGTCATGAGCAATAGCATTCCTTGTAAATCTGAAACCGTGCTGTTGGAACAGTTTCTTCTTGACCAAGAAAGAAAATGTTGAGCTGAGCGTCCGTCAAAGCGTCCGTTTTTCATGAAAAAAAAATCAAAAATAAAAAAAAAATACTTTTTTCTATTATAAAACAGGTTTAAACTTGTCTGATTCTCATTTTATTTTTTTTTAAGGTTATAAAATGGGGAAGAAATAAGTCTGAACCTGCTTTTTGTTAAATTTTTTTTTTTTAATTTTTAATTGAGATTAAAAATAAGAAAAAATATTTTTTTTAACAAAAAACAGGTTCAAGCTTATTTCATCCCCATTTCATAACCTTAAAAAAAAAATATAATGAAAATTAGACAAGATGAAGCCTGTTTTTTAATAGGAAAAAAAATATTTTTTTATTATTATTTTTTTTTTCTTCATGAAAAACAGACGCCTTGCACGACTCATACCCAATTGTTAGGCTCGAATGATTTTCCCTTTGAGTTCATAATTAAGTGCTCCAGGCGCGTGCTTTATGTCAGTTTAATAAACTGGATTTGAAAATTTTTCTTTAGAACCAAAATGTCAAAAAACGAAAAAAAAAACCAAAAACCAAAAACAGAAGAAAGAGCCTTTGATAGCTTCAAATCTTCCGTGCACATCTCACATCTCAAAACACCGTGGCAAAGATCAAGGACAAGAAAAGGTCCAAAAATTTCATGAATAGTCTACTCAATGTTTTCATAATAATGAAGAAACATAAACTAACACCAGGTAATTGATTCCAACTATGAAAACAAACCAGGAAGTTAATTCTAAATAACATGGGTAATAAAACGGCAAACAACATAAAATCTGTATAAGATGAACCATCTTAGGCTGCACTCTCCTTTTTGAGTTTTGCAAGCTCCTGCCTGACAATTCCGGCCCTCTGCACATAACAATAATAGAGTATTAAAAATCATAATGGCCGAAGAAGAGAATTAAATTCTATAATCTCTAGTAAATTGAATTAGCTCATAAAAAATGATCATCCATCCAGCGTAAGATGGAATCAACGGGCCACCGGAGTCTTAAAACATTTCAGAGTTGTAAAGAAAATCAAGTTAACAAGGAAAACAGACACAAAATGTGTATATTATATAGCTCGTGATAAACAAAACCTTCCTTATTAACTCTCTAATTAAAGGGCCATCTTATCAACCTGATTATTAGGTTTAGCACCACATCAACTTTTTTCTGAGCTTGTAAATGTGAAATAGGTGTACTCCATTAAAGAATCATGGGTACGTTCTGACTTAAAACTCTTATTAGGCACATGAACTATGTCAAATGTGGTGAGGTGTATTTGCTCAATTCTGACCCAAACTGAAACCAAAAGTATAAAAGGTGCAATAATAACATTCCCTATTTCTCAAAGCCACACAATCATAAAAAAAGGAATAGAGCAAGGCCAAATATTTGAACAATTGCAAACCTTGATTTTTGCCAACATTAGCTTGAACCTATCAAAATCACTAAGTGAAGCCCTTCTCTTCTGCACAATCAACTTCCTTCCCCAGGAACTGTTCTCCCATTTGTTCTTCACATCTGTCATCGAAGTATAGGAGTTCAATTTCAGAAACCAACTAAATGGGCAAACAATGACATCTTAATTAACACTCACCAGCAGCCTCTATGGCCTCAATCAAAGTCTTCTTCTTCGGAACCCTCTTGATGTCGATCTTAATGTCAGTGAGGGAAAGCCTCTTTAGGTTCATTTGGGTCCTTACCATATCAGGGTAATCAACAAGAGCCTGTAGCATAAAAAGATGCTAAGAATGCTAACTTGTACAGCTTTGGCGGTAGTGAATACTTATAATGACCAAGGTTTCTCAATTACAATATAACAACAAGATGGGTGATCGAATGCCAAAAGGTTCTACAAGAAGAAAGGGTTGAGTGACAAGGCAAATTTTTGACAATTACCATCTATTGTGATGGAAAAATTACACCAAAACCAAGCATATAGAAAACAAAATCTAATAAAATCTTCCGGGCTTCCTTGAAAAGAGAGACATGGCTTTGATGCACAAATGAAAGCACCCAGCCAAATGAGAAATTAGCATGCACTACACATTTTTTGAGGTTCAGGCATCCCCACCTAAAGAGATGAACTTATAGAAGCAGGTACACACAACCCACTTTCCCACCCTCCAAAAACAAAAACACGTACACAAGAGACTGACAAGAGGAGAGAGCAAGAAGTGAGTAGACCAAACATCTGTTCTAGGCTCAATCACCTGAAAGCTGTATGAAATGATTACACCTGCCCATGCATGTATTAGGCATAATTGCAAGATGTAAGGTGCTATGAATCAAAGAAGCCTAGTAATCTATCAGATTGATACATCCAACACATTTGGCCGAATAAGATGAGAGCTGCCCTCACTCCACCCCACCCTAGGTCTTTTCCTTCAGCAGTGGTATTGTGTGAGCGAATGCAGTTCTTATTTGTTTTGGCGCCTTGGGCCTCAGCATCCAACACTTCAATAGTTTAAAAATATATGCATGGGTCTTAAAGTTGCCCAAAGGGAGATAAACAAAGAGTAGACACCATAAAATGCATCAGATAGACCAAGGGGCATGTTTGAACATCTAATAGACGGAAGAAAATTCTTATTCCCACAACTTTCCCCCAAAGAAAACATAACGCACGCACATTCAAAATCCCCACACTAACCAGACTACCAAAAAAGTTGTAGTATCTCATCCCCACTTTTTCTACTCTTCATCTATTATAGCAAACAGAATGATCGCATTTTGCAGTAATCCAGTTAACAAAACAAAAATATTTACAAACCCCTTTATCCTTGCAACATAAAATTTGAACCAAGGCATAGAAGTAAAAGACTAATAAAGTAAATGCAATCATAAATCTGCAACAATACATACCCTATTTTGGTCGAGAACATCCACAATCACAACAAGTCTTCCATAATCCTTGCCGTAGTTCACAAGCGCTACTCTTCCAATCTCCACGTACCTCTTGAACACCTAAAAAGCCATACCCAAATACAAAATATCAAAAACCATAATACACGAATAGGGCGCCACACACACAACACATATATCCAACAAATCAAGCAAAACTATAAACAACATTTTGAAAAAGAATCACCTAAGAGCTATATGAAAAGTAAAAGGGATTTATGCTCTATTTGTTTCAAACCAAAAAAAAAAAAAAGGGAATAAAAAATTTCATGATAAATATATTTTTTTAAAAAAAAAGTAAAAAATTGCATGACAAATATTAAAGTTTGTTGTTCAAGTTTCTGATTGAAAACAAACAGAGTGTGGTTATGAGAACATACCATTTTGATTCTGGGATCCGAAGGAGTTCAGTGGAGGAGTGTGGGACGAAGTGGGAGGCAGGAGGGAGAGCTAGGGCTTGCGAGGACAAAGAAATATGGGTTTTTGGTGTTGGGTGCTGATGTAGTGTGCTCAAACCTATGTGGAGTTGGCAGCGTGTCCGAACTTCATTGGATGGAACTGGTTTATTTATTTATTTTTTTGAGGTTTTGCATTCGTGTCCCCGTGATTTTTTATGTTTTTACTGGGTTTTGCATGTCTCCCTCTTTTTCTTTTTCTATTTTTCTTTTTTATTTTTTTTATTTACAAGTTACAAATAAATAAATCCCTAAGAATATTTTTCCCTCCTTAAATCTCTTACTCTCTTAAGAGTGTGTTGCATCATGATTTTGCTGATCAGAAGTTAATTTTAAATAAAATCACAAATGTATCATCTAGGAGTGCATTTTTAAAAGATTGTAATTTCAAAAAATATAAAAATTAATGTTTTCAAATAGCAGGTAATAATACGTTTTTAAAAATGTATAATTTTAAAGGCAACGTTTAATTGAGTTTTTAAACATCGCTATTTTTAAATTGCAAGCCCAAATGGACAAATCAAATCCAAAATATAGTATAGTCATTAAATTAGAGAAGTAAAAAAAATATATATCATTCTTTAGTTTTTAATAAATAGAAAATTTATTGAGAACAAATGAAAAAACAATGGCATAGAAGCATACCCTATAGCCAGCATACTCCTAAAAATAGGAGGGAAAAAAAAAATCTATAACTATTTATACCTAAAAACCTATTTAGGAAAGCTTGCATATGTTAATGTTTTTTAAATTGTGTATGTGTGTGTGTGTTTTTTTTTTTTAAATATTAGTTATAATATAAAGATGAAAGTAATATTAAGTATTTTATATTTTGAATTGTTTGTTAATATTTGTATTTAAAAAAGAAAAAGCAAAACGAAGATGAAGCAAAAAATATATACCATCAAACAAAGTCAAATTTCAATTACACGTGTTTTTATGGGTAAAATTCATGATAAAACATTATAATGTGAATTAGAATTCATTAAAAGTGTACATTCGGGTGTGTTTATTAAAGATTTATAGCTGTTTTTGTTTTAGAATAGTAATAAGAAATGATTGATATGATATAAAGTAGAAAGAATAGTGTACGTTGTGGTGTGTTTGTTAAAGGTTTATTTATTTTATAATAGTAATAAGAAATGATTGATGTGATATAAAGTAGAAAGAATGTTGTAAATTTTTTTAATAAAAAATAAAAAATAAAAATTATTTTTTAATAAATTTTTTATTTAAATAATAATAAATAATTTTTTTAAAATAAAAAATTGTTAAAAAGTGAGTTTTTTATTACACTTCGAGGGTTACGTTTTCGAGTTTTGTTGTCTTTTTCTAAGAGCTGATGTGGCAGGGCTGATTGGACTCTGCCAGGTCTGCCCAATAGGACACTGGTGTGATGCCAGTGTTGCACTCTTGCAGTCTTGCCACATTATTCTTATTCTTAGCGTCCCTTTCGGTCCCATCATCTCTCTCTCGCGCGCTTAGTTTTCTTGTCGAAAGAACCATCATGGAACGACGTTTGTAACATCTGCAATTCCTATTCCAATCTTTCAGAGTCCGAGTGAAGGTACAGAAAAACCAGCTTCAATTTTGATTTCTCTTGGCTTTGGTCTACTTTGATAGGATTTTTGATTCAAAATGCTGGTGGGCTTTCGATGACTTCGAAAGATATTTGATTTTTAAATACCATAATCAAAAGGTTTATGAATGACATATATTTGATATCAAAATCTGAAGATACGAATTTTTGATGATTCATTGTAAGAGATGCCATTGACAGCATGTTTGATGTTTTTGGTGGTATTTTGAGTTTGGTTTTATTTGATGGGCAGGGGAGAATTAAACTGAGTAACCAGAAAATTCGTCAAACAATTTAGATGCTTGGTTGTGAGGGGTTGGGAGGGATTCTTAAGAAGAAAGCTGAGACTAGTGAGTTGGATGTGTTCTATCCAATTAGATCAGAATGCCACGCTGACATCCCGAAGACCCGTTTTAAGTTGAGGGTATCTTCTCTTCCGCTTCCTTTTGGTCACCTACTGATTTAATTCCTTTATATTCTGCGAATTCATTGTCTCTATGTGTACCAGAATCTTTTAGCTATCCATTTTGTAATTTTTTTTTTGTTTTACATGGGTTTGTTAAAAATTATAGTTTTGGCTACTTTCTCTTTCATTACTAGTAATTTTTCAATTTAAAAGTTCTACAAGTATGATGATGGTATGATTTTTGGTTGAAAAGTTGGTGACTTCTATGAGTCTGTCCTTTTCCAAATAGCTTATGTTTTATGTTTAAAACTTTCTATTTGACAGGCTGGGAAAACCCTTAGCGGAAGAAGATGGGATGCTGCATTCTCTCAAGATGGGCATTTGGATATAGCGAAAGTGCTTAGAAGTATCCAACGAGGGGTAAACTTCTTTTATTGATAACTATTTTGTCTTACTACATGCAATGAATCTACGAAATATAAAGTATATCTTGTCTATTTGTTTTATTTAGCTGGAATAATAAAATCTGATGTGTTTTTATGTTGCATTGTGCTCTTGTGGCTTCTTCTGTTTTTTTATATGTGTTCATATTCTTCTTCTTCTTCTTCTTCTTTTTTTTTTTAATATATATACATATATATCTATTATTGTGGTATTAGGCTTTTTCTGTTGGTTGAGGGAAGAAAAAATTGGGAATGTTAATCCATGTTGAATGTGATTATTATCCTTGCTTTATTGAATGCATTAGAGTGTGGGAGTGGAATCTTGTGGGAATTCTTTGATCTTGAAAGGAGTAGTTAAATGCATCTAACTTTATGTGGTCACGGACAAGCAAACTCTGATTCTTTTTTTGTCGTTGGGTTCCTGTGGAGGATGTTATGGGATTCTTATGTTTCAAGGGTGTTGTATATTGTTGTCAGCTACTTCATTGCTCCACCTTTCTTCTCTAGCTTTAATTCCTTTATTTTTTGGTGGAATTTTTAGTTCTCCTTTTTTTTCTTTTTTTATTATTATATTGTCTTCCTGAAAATCTTTTTAATATAAATGGAGTTTTAACAGTCTTGTATAGTACATGGTGCAAATTGGTCTCATCTGGGTTGCAGATAGCTTGTGCTAGAGTGAGTGTTGTCTATTATTCCTACCCAAAATATATTCTTGGCGAGGAGAGAATCACCACTGCCAATAACTTTGTTGAGAAAACCTTATGGTTTCACTATTTCAGGACAATGAGGAAAACCATATAGGATTATTTGTTTACTATTACAGGACCAATAGTAAGGAACAATTATTTTATTTTTAGTTGATGGCACTACAAGAACAGAAGGAAGGTGAAAAAGGTCAAGGAGGTGAACTTGCATCATAAGTCATAACTATTATTATAAAGAGCATATGGCTTTAGATGAGCTGAATGACGAAGATGGTTTATATAACCGCAACAGGTAGTGGGGATCTAAGAGAGTGTTTCTTTTCAGAGAAATTCTTTATCTTTCATTTTCATTTTCATGGAAAACAAAGAATTGGGTGAAAATGTGTGTGTAGCAATGAAATTGAAAACAATCTCTTGGAAAATGGGAGCCAAAAGTGAAAATGTAAAAAGAAAATATTTTTATTTTGACGTAGAATTCAAGAAAACATTTGTGAATCTCAAGTGGGCTAATGTTACCACGCATAAAAAGGGCATTCACAGAACAACACTTCTGATTCATATGGTTTGCATCAGATTTGGGCATTTAAGCTTATTATCAATATCAACTAAAGGTTTTCCTCATTTACTTTTGGTAATTTTATGGACATGGTTGATTGATTTCTTGGTCTCTCTCATCTCCTTCTTGGGTTTGTTTGTTTTTTCTTTTGCTAATTTGTGGCTAATATTTCACTTTCTCTGCTGCAATTTCATTGGCCATTTTCCAAATGGCTATAAAATGAATAAATGAATAATCTAATGGTAACTATTGGTAATGTGTGATTTGCAGTGTTGACAGCATATTTAGTAATCCTTTCATGTTGATAAGTTGAAACCATATTTGTGGAAATACTAACTCTTTCTACATTGGTTTTTCTTTTATGCTAGGGTGTTCATCCTTCAATCAAAGGGGTAGTCTGGGAGTTCTTGTTAGGTTGCTTTGATCCTAACAGCACATGCGAAGAACGGAATCAGCTCAGGGAACGGCGTAGGTAATTTTTTTTTTAAAAAAAAATGTGATTCAATATGCAGAAATAGTGAATCAAATTTAACAATGGAGAAGATTATTTCTGCTCCTCTTCTCTATCTTTGGTCATAGAAGTGTTCTTAACCTCATTTCTCTCATACTGCTGGAGCCATGAATTGGTCCTGGCTTGAGGTTTTGGATAGTTATTGGAACCGTATATTCTGGGATCAAACATGGCCGTGAAGTATGTCATCAAGTTGTGTTAAATTATTTTTCAGATTATTTTCTGTTACAAATAGCGTTTAATATAATTCATGCATATGTACATAGATGTTTTTTTTTTAACCCTGTCATGGGCTGGTCTGCTGAACCATTGGATGCATGTAAGTGTTTTTTTTTTGGTTCAGCCCTGGGTTTCAAGTTTGAAATGTTGCCTTTGATATAATGTAGTTTCCCATGTTTGCCAATTCGGCCTTGTGTTAATCACTGCCTGGAGTTTTTTCTTTTTTCTTTTCTGTTTTTTTTTTTTTTTAATTGCTATGCTGTCGAAGGGAACATCATTGTTGCCTTTTTCCTCTCATCTTCTCTTTATTGAATGTGCTGACTTAATACATCACATCTTCATTTTAGGGAGCAGTATGGGACATGGAAAGCTGAATGTCAAAAGATGGTTCCGGCTATTGGTAGTGGAAATTTTATTACAGCACCTATCATGACTGATGATGGCCAAACAAAAGAAGAGTCTTCCACAAACAGTGATTTGCAGGATAAAAATGGAGTTATGTCTACACACATTCTAGATTCCTCTTTGGATAGTGGTGGGCATGTGAATAATGCTGTCTCAGACAATAAAGTGATTCAGTGGAAGCTTACCTTGCATCAAATTGGTATATATATGCATTGCATAGATTTATCCGCTACTGAATTGATTATCATTTTGCTGCTTGAACTCCATTGAAGTGGCTAGTAAGTGTCCTTTCACTCACAATGTGGAAGCAAGCAGTCCAATTGAATGATAGAGAGAGTTCTCCCCTCACTTATATATGTAATAAATTTTTGTTAATACTGGACCCTTATGTTGCAAAGAGAACTTGATTCATGCATGAGTGTCCAGCACGGAAACTTAATGACAAAATGAGTAATGCCTGGGTATGCATAATGCTGGTGCTTGTAGGCTGTGCATATAGCTAAAATGCTAACCCCAAAAGTATAACTGTTACATATAGTTGCATTACTTGGTTCTTATGGTTGCTAATTTATCCCTCATTAACAGTCAACTGTGTCTAACTCTAGTGGTGCAATTGGGTTTGTAGGTCTGGACGTTGTACGCACAGATCGAGCGCTTGTCTTTTACGAGAGTCAAACTAATCAAGCAACACTTTGGGATGTTCTTGCTGTTTATGCTTGGGTGGACAATGATATTGGTTATATTCAAGGTGGAATACTATCAACTTCATTATTTCACTGTCATGCTGAGCAGTTATTTAGTTGAAATAGTTATAATAAGATCCTTTCCTGAGCAGGAATGAGTGATATTTGCTCACCAATGATAATTCTTCTTGAAAACGAGGCAGATGCTTTCTGGTGTTTTGAGCATGCAATGCGAAGGCTGGTATGCAATGTTTATTCTTGTTATTCAAAAATAGTTGTGATAAGTAATTCGTACTATCTTCTAAGTATATATATATATATATCTCACCCTTGTTTGTTTATCATCGCCATGTTATCAACTCCACTTCTAGAATCACAGGTTTCAGAAATATATACCCATCTGGATATCTAGGGGATGATCCAAAAATTTGGAGGTTCTGGTGTCATAGGACAGATTTGAAAATCTGCCTAAGAATTCTTATTTGGTGTGCTAAGGTTGGGGAACTATGATTTTAGGGTTTATGATGGTGGTGGAAGTATTTAAAGTTTGTAGATTGTTGTGCTTTGAATATTTCCAGGCTGAAAAGTTACAGGGGTTTGGAAATAGAGACATTTGTTGGAGGATATTTTTGCAGCACAGCTATATCAAGGATTTGGGCTGCTTTGGCGAGAGTTTGGGATGAATAGGACCTCAGTTTATGAAATTAGGTAATTGTGAGGAGAGCTAAAGATCGCAGGGGCTGATACTGGTCTGATTACAAAGGACTACAACAGTGCAGAGAATCAGACAACGGTGTGCAGAGAATTGAAGGAATTAGAAGAATGAAGAGACAAGAATAAATTAAGGAGAACTTTTTCGTTCCCATCATCAGGTCCCTGACAAATTCTTCTTTGTCATATCTTGGGGGAAATGCAACAATTTGGAGGTTCTGGTGATGTAGTATAGATTTGGAGAACTACCTATCCATGCTGATTTGGTGCACTACGCTAAGGAAAACTGTGAGTTTAGACGTTATAATGGTAAAGGAAAGGGTTCACGGTGTAGACTTATTTTATCCCTAGACTCTTACTGAATGACCTTAAAAACATGCAAGCTTTGCCTGTATCAGATCTCGAGTATGAGACCAACATGTTGAAAGCTTTGTATACATATTTGTGGGTAACCTACATGTTGAAAACCTCAATTAGCCAAAACTTACTTGGAAAACAGCTACTTGATTCTTTTTCATGTGACAGCATCATCACGCTTGTTTTTAAGAAGATTTGACCTTACTAATAAAAAAAAAAAAGCATCATCTAGCTAATGGGACTAGTGATTAGAGAAGAGTATGCACTTGTTTTATTCCTAGTTTAAAATAAACATGATTTCTACGCGATGATATTGGTTATATATCCATTGAAAGTGTTTCAAATTCAACTAATACAGTATTTAGATTAAAGAATCGATGCTGTTGATTTTCTTCGAAGATAATCATGCTTTCTACACGATGATATTGGATATATGTCCATTGGAAGTGTTGCACATTCAACTAATACAGTGTTTAGGATCCTTTAACTGATGCTGTTGATTTTCTTTGAAGATTAACTTAAATTTTTGGCCCTAAATGATCTGTTACATGGATTATGCTTGTGATATGTATCTTTTAAGGTATAACCTACAATTCCTGCTTTTGTTTTGATGTCAGAGAGAAAACTTTAGATGCACTACGAGTTCCATAGGAGTGCAAGCTCAGCTGAGTACACTCTCACAGATAATCAAAGTCATTGATCCAAAGCTTCATCAACACCTTGGTATCTATTCCTATTATTTTTTTCGTAATTTTTATATTTACATTGGTTTTTAATATCTATTTAATATTTACTCCTTCACACCATAGACCTAGTTGCTTGTCACTCCACTCCCTGAAAATTTACACAATTCAACAAAACTAGCGGAAAGAATCAGTTGGAGATAAGGAAAAAAAAAATCTAACAGAAAAAAATGGGTGGTAAATTGGAAGTTGTGATACAAAGGTTTCCCCAGTATGATTCCTTCTAAGGGGAATTTTGTGAACTACTTGCTAGAATAAATGAAACTCAGAGAATTGATTTGATTTGATGTTTTTTAGAAAATCCTACACGCATTCATTAAAATATCATTGTTAGTAGTTATCAGTTTCAATAGCTTATCATCTAAAATTTAAGTTATTGAAGAGTGTTGGTCATTATTTTTTCATTGAGCACTTCTCTTTAACCCCAAACTATACTGTCTTACAATGTGAGGGGGTCTCGCTTCTCTTAACTTGCTCAAAAGTTGATTAGGTTTTGCATGTTTCCATGCATTTGATGCAGCCTGTTCTGATTTCAAAAATACTTTTGGGTTGTTTATGGAAAAAAAAAAAAATGCACTGGGCCAGTATTGTCCACTGTAGTCACAGATCGACCCAGTTTATGTTAGTTGCAGTATCAGACAAACAAGGCTGCAGTCCTTTTTCTGGTTTTGTAATGTTCAAACAAAATAGTTGGCTCACTAACGAGGGTTGAAGAAGACCTGAAACATCAGTGCATCGTCTAAAACTAGTGCTGAGTGAAGGCATCAAAAAGAACTTAAAAAATATGCATGATAAAAACAAATAAATGCAGTCCATATAGCCTCCCCCTCTATACAGACACCTGCATAAAAATGGAGTATCATTGTTGGGATGCATTTGCACCTGAAGAGACCCTTATCCGTCAGCTAAAACCTCATTTCTTCTATTTGGCAGAGGATCTAGATGGTGGGGAGTATTTGTTTGCATTTCGCATGCTGATGGTACTTTTCAGGAGAGAATTTTCCTTTGTGGACACATTGTATCTTTGGGAGGTAAGGTGGAACTTCTGTATTCAGTTAAACCTTTCAAGAAATGTGTTCTTTTTACTTAATGAAAAGCCACTGTTTCATAGAGCCTTGATGGAACTCAAGGTTACATGAATTCAATGTAATATATTGGAGCCTCTATTTTGGCTTTTCTATTAATACGCTTATTTTAAGGCAGTAATATGGATTGGTTTCAGCTGATGTGGGCCATGGAATACAACCCAAACATCTTCACATCATATGAGGGGCCAAGAGATGCTGCGGATAGTGCTGTTGCACCCAAAATAAATCACAAACTGCTGAAGCAATGCGGAAAATTCGAGAGGAAGAACGTAATGACTGGATGTAGAGACCAACACAATGCACTTGCTGTTTATCTTATTGCAAGTATTCTTGAGAGCAAGAAGAAGCGACTTCGAAAGAAAGCTAAGGGTTTGGATGATGTTGTCAGGGTCTCCCTCTCTCTCTCTCTCTCTCTCTCTCTCTTGCATGCATGTGCTCATACATATTATTGCATATATGTGACACTTATCTTATAGTGGAACTTTTCTCCCTAGATCTTGGGTGACATAACTGGAAATCTAGATGCTAAAAAAGCTTGTAAGGACGCATTAAAGATTCACAAGAAGTATCTGAGCAAGGTAGCTTCATCCTTTTGCCCTCTCCTATATATATATCTATATATGTTAGTCTGTCATTTCTTTCTCCCTGTCATGCGTAGGGTTTTTACAAAAGGTCTCTTTGAAGTACATATGATAAGAAACTCCTTTCTATTGATGAATAATCCGGTTCAGCAATTCAAATCTTATTTGCATATTATTTCTCATATATGAAAATCAAAACAACCTGACAGCTGTATATTCATGCAGACCAACAAGTCATAGATAAAATCTTCAATCAACTCCCCACCTCGGTGGCATTGGCAGAGGGTTCACTTTGATTACAAGAATATATCATTCTCACATGTATTTTAAAAATGCATGTGCGTATTTTCAAAGGATAAAGGCCAATTTAATAGACTGACGTGGAAGAATTCCTCCAGCCCAATGAAAGAATATGCATGTTTTAGTGCTCTTTATTGACATAAAGTTTTGCGGAACTAGAATGAGTAAATGGTGGATAAATAGAGAGTTTGGCACCCTCATAACTTCTTTCTCAGTGTCAAGTTTTGCGGCATACTATGCATGCTTTGCGTAAAGAAGCGTGTATCTGGAGTTAGTACGAGCAGCTAATTGAAGATGCCAAAACTGAATAATCTGCAGTCACGGTAAGTGAGGCACATTAAAAGGAAAGCAAACTCAGCAGCTAATAGCACTCACATTGGCCTCAACAAATGTTTGGCTAAATTTTAGCTAAAACATCACTTTTTCTATTTTAGCTAGCAACTTTTCAAAAAAAATTACATCTGGCTCAGCATTTTAGCTAACAACTTTTACTATTCTATTAAATATCATTATTTAATTCCTTTTTATTATTTCTCTAACCATCATATTTTTGCAAACCTATAATTTTTACGATCAAATTTTCTAAAATTGTCATTTTAAAGGTCATATTTTTAATTTCATTTTTTTAGATTAATGGCCATATAAAAAATAAAAATATATTAATAAATAATATATATATAAATATATATATTCATTAATATAATAAAAAAATATGAATATAAATATCTTTATTCTAACGTCTTTTTAAAAAAAAATGCATTTTTCATTTCACAATATATAATGAAATTCAAATTAGCATTAATTCATTTAGAAAGGGACCCAAGAAAAAAAAATGCGTCGGATTAAAAAAAAGAAAAAGGAAGAAGAGAGAAAAGAAAAGAAAAATAATTTTTATTTAAGAGGAGAGAAGTTGAGAGATTAATTTTATTAATTAAAGGGATGCATTGTGAGAAATACTACAGTGCAATCAGCAAAGTTGCTGAGCACTGTAGCTAGTCACAAAAAATTAGGGCATTTTGTTGAGCCCAATGTGGGACTTTTTTTTGATTTTTTTGCTACAGGAGCTATTTTGTTGAGCCCAATGTGAGTGCTCTTATCGTGTAGCAAAGGCAGCCATCCACCAACTATTGGAGTAAGTTTGGATGGAAAATTATTTTATATTTGTTTGAAATATTGTACTTGCTGAGCAAATTGTTTCATCATGATTTATTAATGAAAGTCATAAATCCTTACTTCAAAAACCAATTATACAGCATAATTTATATACGTATAGGCGTATAGCACTACAAACTTATGTATTTAACAATAGCTTCCCTTATTTTTTTCCTATAGTAATTAGATATAAATATTCATTCTTTACAAAATATAAGTTCTCTACTTACTATCTCATGTTTTACAAAATTTCAACTCAGTCCCCAATAAAAGGTAAAGAGATGAGAGAGGAGAGAGAAATATTTTGTGTTAAAATAATGGATAAAAAAACTATATGGAAGCTCATTAGCTTTCTTATATATTAGGTAGCAATGTAGCATTATAGTATACCCAATGTTTAGGGAGCCTATAGGGAAGCAGCAACAAGTAATTTTTTATTTTTATTTTTTAGATTTCTTCTCTATTTATGAAAGAGAGGCAGCTATAGGGTAGCTGTAACCTAGATTTTTATAGAGATAGCAACCTTCTTATTGATGATAAACTTTGATATGTTGCTGTAAAAAAAAGAAATGTTAATATGTAGCATGATGTTATTTCTACATCCTCTTTGATTTTGTCCATAATTTAATTATTTTGAAAGAAAAAAAAAATTCATATACCCCTTCAAACTACTGACAATTAATTTTCATGGAATCAATAGAGCGGGAATATGAAGTAAATGGGTTTGGTAAGAGGGACAGACATAAGTGTGCACACGATCTTCGTCTTTGGTTTTTTCATCATCTCCATTTTTTGAGAGCTTTAGACGACGATGATTATTGTTACCCACAAGACACAAACCAGAGAGAAATGCCAATGGAAGTTACCCAAAAAATCATCAACGAAGGTAAGGAGATGAAGACCCAAGACTCTTTCTCCATTGTCAAAGAGGGCTCTATATACACGTGTACCACAAAAGAACAGAGAGAGAGAGAGAGAGAGAAGGGGAACCAAAATATTAATAAATAAATAAAAAAGTGAAGAAATGAAAGAATTGTCGATGGCACCGTTGGGCTGTTCCTCTTCGGATTTGGGACTTTTTGGCATCTGATGAGTATTCATTGTGTTCAATCGACAAATACTCCTCAAACTTTCGCAATTTCCCCAATTCTCCATATATATATATCCTCTAGATTCTTCTCAAACCCTAAAAATTCTAGATCTCTTCGAGTTCGACCCACAAAATTGTAACACCGTTGCTGCCCGTTCCCCACCAGTCCTCCCTACCATGTTTTTTTCCTTCATTCCGGCACTGCCCAGAGGAAAAGAGACGCCGTGAATTTGTTTAACCTTCTCTTACCTCCTATACGGTGTCGTTTGGCTTGAAAAATTAGAGAATTTAATCTAGACCGTTCCTTATATTTCATCCTTTTTCTTTATTTTCCCCTAAAGTCTCAATATGTTGAGATTCAATTCTTTGTAATTATTTTTATCATAATTTGGGCCTTAATTAAAATGCATTGACTAAATTTTTGTTATAATTGGGGCTTTAATTTTTGTTTTTTTATATAAAAGAAACTTAATTATATTATTACTATTTTGGGTCTTATTTTATTGGGAGCCTTAAGTGATTGTCTAATTTGCCTGAGTACTACTATACTTTCACCGAAGCGGACGTGTAACGTCCGAATACCCTTACTTTTGTGACGGTATTATGACTTAAACGTCTCTTGAGAGGGACGTTTAAGCTCTACTCAATTCACCTAGGCATTCAGCCGGCCCAGCTTACATGGCATATTCAATTCACCTTTAAATCAATTTACAAGATACACTTATTTTAAGGCAGTAATATAGATTGGTTTCAGCGGATGTCGGCCATGGAATACAACCAAACATCTTCACATCATCTGAGGAGTAATTCAATGACAGATTTACCCAAATCACTTGCATTTTCTAAGACAGCTCATATTATTTCTTTCATTTAAGTTTACAGCCAAACCAAAGAGTATTAAGCAAAATCAGGTTGCACATAAAAATCTTCATAGAGATATCATTTCATTCAAGCAATATTAAGGATGCTGGGAGGTGTTGGTGTTCGCAATAGTCTCTGTCTCCTCACAGCAATGTGCACACACTGGTCTAGTGAGTACTACGGTGCACAGGCAACATTTTTGGCACTTGCCAGGACACCCTGCACAAAAAGGAAAATGAAACAAATCCTAAAACAATCTTACCATTGATTAAGAATTTCAATAAATTGATTGCGAGACCTCTTTCAAAAAAAAAATTAAAATTACAAACTAACGTGTCAGTTTATAAGTGGTGAAATGATTAAGAAAAAAAAAATTATCGATTTAGTTAGTAGTTGATTTGTCAACTATGGACTCTTAATCGTTTTATCAATTATGAACTGCAACGTCAATTTGCAAGGAAATTGTATTAAAAACTGTAGTACCCAATGTTTTTCTTTTATAACAGAAGGAGTTTATGCCACTGATGATTTCTACTATAAATTCTTTATATACTGATTTAATAGTTTACATAGCACTTGTCACATCAGCATAAAAAAAATTAAATTTGATTGTAGGTAAATGTGACAATGCAACGTGGTCTACTCCATTAATTTGTAAGTGATTGTAATAAAAGTTACAATTCTCCAAACATTTTGCTTTTCTTAATAGCTTTAGGAGGAGGTTTTTTGGACAGTAATTGGAGTTAATTACTTCAAGAAATAAAACATGCTTGCACAAAGCGTGGACTATGCACTATTCTCATTGCATAATGTATAGTCCATATGTCAATGGGACTCCAATAGAACAAAGAAAAAAAAAACACACGGGTTCCAATGCCAATCTAATAAACAATTAATTGCTTCAACTCAAAATAAAAATTAAAAAAATTAAAAAGAAAATCTGGCATACCTATGGGGCAAAACTGTGCCATTCTTTTTAGACTAAGGTTTATTCCTAGTTTTTTCTTTTCTTTGCAATTATTTACCCAAAAAAACAATTCATTTCACGCACAGGATAATAAAAAAAAAAAATCCAGATATTCTAAAATTTTTAAAATATTCTATAAGGTAGACTTTTTTCCAATTCCAACCATTGCTTTTAGATTTAAAAATATTTATGTGATATAATATGCCGAGCAGATACAGAACGAGGCCCGAAGCCTAAGCCCTCCTTTCTCAAGCCCCTTATTTTGTCTTAAATTATGCACAAATTTCAAAATCGAAAAAGATTCTTTGACTCGGTCTCTTATCTTAGAATTTTGGAAGATTTTAATTCAAAAATATGTATTTTTTGTTTTCTATTTAAGAAAGATGAAGTAAATGAAAACATGGTGGAAGAAAAACATGTAGCAAACTATGCTGTTACTTAAAAGTCAGAAATATATAAAGTTTGATAAACTTACCCCATCCAGGAGCTGTGGGAGCTGCGGTAGGGCCAGTGAGATCGTTCGCAGGCGAAATTTGATTGGTCATTGCTTCAGTCTGCATATTACCAACGATCAACATTAAAAACATGCAGAGGATAATTCTTGAAGACGCCATGGCTTTGTTCTTGTTGAAGAAACTAAGAAGGGGTTTGGGAACGATGGGTTTGGGTGTATATGCTTTTCATTGCTCATGACAGTGCTCCGTATAAAAAGGGAGACCAAGAAAAAGAGGTAGTTATTGTTAATTATTGATCAAGTTATCTTTATTTTTTCTTTTTTGAATTACGAAGATATGTTTCTAGATACATTAGGAAGGAACATAATGAAGATTTTCTAGATTTTTTAGAATAACCCCTGAATTATATGGTGGATTTCTTGAAATCTAATGGACTAGTTCTTAGATCCTAATAACTAGTTTTTAATTAAATAGTTTAGATTTTGTCATAAGTTCTCTTAGGGATACTACTGCATGTATTACAAGTCTCTTACAAACTGACGTGGCAGTCTATGTGTCAGTGTCACTTACCACGTCAGCTACTAAAATGTGGATTACCATATGTGGCATTCCACACAACACCACATTTAGAAATCGATGTGGCAATCTATGTGTACATTTTTTAAAATGTACACTCAAACTGATGTGACAGTCTACGTAACACTTTTTATGTCATCCACTAAAATGTAGAGAGCTACATGGCATTTCATATAACACTTATCACGTTTACAAATTGATGTGATAATTTATAAATATATAGCACTTATCACATCAACCAATAAAATGTGAACTGTCACATTAATTGGTTTGTAAAGAGATTGTAGTAAAAGTTGTAGTATTCAAAGCATTTTTCATGTTGAGTGTAGTATTAAGAACAAACATTATGATTTTAGTTTTTTTTTTTTTTTTATTATTCTAATCACATGGGGAATGGAGAAAGGGTTAAAGGGGGGATGATTTTAGTTAAATAGATCATAATCATTGATTTTTAATGGGGGAGTTGGAGAGATGTAAGGCGTAAATTAGGTAAATCACCATCCATTTAGAGCAATGGAACTTGGAGAAATGTGAGGCGTAAATTTGGTAAATAGTCCAGTGCAGACTCGGGAGAGATGTAAGGCGTTAATTTGGTTATTCAACAAGCATTTAGTCTCCCCGGCCGGATGTAGTACATTAAAACTTTAGAAGGAGGGAACATCATGGTATGCACTATATATGGTTGAATATGATTTTTCCTCCGACACCTTTTAAATTAGAGAAATGATTAATTTTCTCTTTTGTTCATTCTCATATCTTTTTATTTTTTAAAATTATTATTAAATTTGTGGGTCTCATATGTGAGTGGTTCTTCTTCCATCTTCCTACACATAGGTCGACCCACAGATCAATGGCGATTTTGAAAAGTGGGAGGATGAAAGAAAGATCAGGGGATGATGTATATCAATTCGCATATCTTCATATATTTTTAAAAGCCTTGTAGTTATATGCATATATTTTTATACCACTTAAGAGTCCGCTTGACCTTGCGATTTCATAGGCTAAAACTGTGTTTTTAAACAAAATAATTAAAAGTATTTCTTTTAGGATTGCGTTTAATTTTAAAAAATGACGGTTTACATTTTCAAATCGCATGTAAGTGAGTGCATTTAAAAAAAAAAATACAAGATTTTAAAGGCCAAACTATAATTTTAAAGCTCAAATCACAATTTTACTAAATGTTTAACTATGTTTTTAGAAATTGTATATTCAATTCACTAACTTTTAAATCGCATATTTTAAAACTACAAAATTAAACGAACCCTTAATAACTCTTTGTAATGTTATACTACTCAAGAATTTTTCATTGGAATAATGTTCTTTCCAAATTTTTTACACACTTATCATACATCCCAAATCTCACAATTTAATTTTATCTTTTTTTTTTCCAAAAAAAAACAACTGCCACCCCAGCGAGGTGCATGCATCATGCATGAGTGGGTGACACAAACCTTTGACAATGCTAAGGACAAATAATGAAAAATGACCATACTATTGGTGATTTCCTCTTTTTTATTTTTAAAAATGACAGAAGTTTTCTTAAAAATATATGTCAATTTAATAGGTTGAATTAAAAGAATTATTTGAAATTCAATTTGTTTGAAAAACTTTATCATTTTACAAAAATATAAAAATATAAAATCTATATTTTTTATAAGGAAGACCTCCAAAAATTAATTTTCCTTTTCATAATAATTTGTATCCGAGGAAGCAGCAAGCATCAACAACCAATTAAGCTAGCTATAACAGCCTTCCAAGATGATCCGAAAGAAGACCCATTAAAACCCACCTAAATTTAGCATTTCGATCAGGAATTCTTTTCCACATCTTCACACCTGAATTCTCGATCAGCTTATGGTTTTGATTAATGCATTGCCATCAGAGTCACGAAATTCAACGATTTCTATGCTTAAAACAGAACTCACCTTGTTTATGCATTGCTTTTTTCTTCTTCTTCATCATCACCAACCTCATCACACATATCTGTCCAAAACTGTCTAAACTTTTTTGAACCATATTTCTCTTTTCCTTCGAGTTCGATCGATCGAGTTCTTCCCTATTTTCAAATCCAAACAGGAAAGTGGAACATGCATTGAATTGATCATCAAATTTGTGGGATTATCAAGGATTAACATATATAACCTGATTTCAACGTTGCATGGGCATGCAGGTGATAATCAAATAATTTTGGCCTTGGCTTGCTAGCTATCTGCTGGTTTTCTTTAATTTAGAGGTCTCTGAAAACGAAATTCAAAAATTAAGAATTAATGTTTCTAACTATTCATTCTTTTTTTTTTTTTTTTCTTATTTTCTTCAGATTTAAAGCTCGATTCCTCATCTACCAAGCATACCTAAGATCAAGCTTACATTATAGAGACAACATATATATCTGACAAAGATGTCCAATAACAAGATGAAAGGCCTTCTAAAAGGCCTACGATACATTTCTCAAATATTTGGTGAGCTTCAATTTTAATTCTATTAATTCCTTCAAATGATCATATTCTTTTGATTATCTAACGTTGTTACTCCATGATGTTTTGTTAGAATATAATTTAAATAATTGAGTTTACTCTTTCTTAGTAGCTTAAATTTTTAGGAGAAATTGTAATTTAAAATGGTGATTTAATTTCTCTTAGAACAAAGGTTTAAAAGTAAAATTTTTATGTATTGGGTCTCACTTATTAATGGTGAGTGCTGTTAGAATATAATTTAAATAATTAAATCTATAATTTCTTCACTATTTAAACTTTTGGATAAAATAGTAATTTAACCTGTTTTCTTGTTGGTAATGAAAAAATTGCGACATACTTGCAGACAATGACAAAGAACCTGAAATGCAGATTGGTTATCCGACGGATGTGAAGCATGTTGCCCATATAGGATGGGATGGTCCATCTGTAAATTCTCCCAGCTGGGTAAAGTTTCTTCTTTAATTAACTTTTATTTTAATTTGGATAAATATTTTAATCTTATAATTAATCGTAGAGGAACATCGACCCCACCCATCTTCTTCTTTTTTTTCTTTTTTTTTTTTTTCAAATTTATAACCCTACTAGAAAAGATTAAAATTGATTTTTCTTTCTTTCTTTTTTCCTTTTTTTTTTTTCCCTGTTTGATTCTTTGATCACAAGCCTCATGTAGGCCACATTATGGGTTTGTGCAGATGAATGAGTTTAAATCGCCGCCACGATTTTCGTCGGTCCCAATAAATCTCCCTGGAGACGTCAAAGAAGATAGTGGAGAGCAAGTCAAATGGTACTCAGAAGGTACCATCATATTTCTTATATTCCCAAGACATGTATGCTTTTAAATGGCCTATGTTTGTTCGTCACTTTCAAGACAAATATATTAATAAACAATTTAAAATATAAAATTAGATTTTACTTTTATGTCATATAACATTTTTTCAAAAAAAACACCAAAAAATACATTAACAAGAAGTGCATTGAATTGATTCTTAAGTAGCATTCCTTGTAAATTCGGATCCCATAAATTTATTAGCAATTTAAACAATAAAGGTTAGAAAATTTTTATGGAGTATATCTATCCGTGCAAATTAGTAGAGATCTGTTCAGATAGGTGGACTCTATAAAAATTCTTTTATATTTATTGTACAAATAACTATTAGAATAACAAAATTGTTAGAGATTTTTACGGGTTCCTAACTTTAACATGTTACCACCTTCTTGTATTAGTAATTTGGGCAATAAATATGAAAACGTTTTTATGGGATTCACCTATTCGAACAGATGAGTGGGTTGCTCGAAACCCACTTGAATAAGTAGACCTATAAAAACTCTTTTACATTTATTGTTAGCACCTCCTCGTATTAGCAATTTGGGTAATAAAATGAAAGAGTTTTTATAGGGTTCATCTATTCGAACAGATGAGTGGGTTGCTCGAAACCCACTTGAATAAGTAAACCTCTAAAAACTCTTTTACATTTACTGTTACCCACCCTCCTTTACTTAGCGAATTGGGTAATAAATGTGAAAGAGTTTTTATAGGGTTCATCTATTCGAACAGATGAGTAGATTGCTCGAAACTCACTTGAATAGATAGACCTATAAAAACTCTTTTATATTTAATGTTACCACCTCCTGGTATTAGGAATTTGGATAATAAATGAGAAAGAGTTTTTATGAGATTTACCTATTCGAACAAATGAGTGAGTTGCTTGAAACTTACTTAAACAGGTAGACCTATAAAAACTCTTTTACATTTACTGTTTAAGTGACTAATAATTCAAATAGCAAAATTATTAAGGATGTTTCTCGGTTCCTAACATTAACATGTTAACACCTCCCCATGTTGGTTGCATGAAAAACATTTTACATAACCCTCTAAATATTGGATTATGGTTTTGATTCAAA
This sequence comes from Betula pendula, assembly GCA_900184695.1. Taxonomy (NCBI): domain Eukaryota; kingdom Viridiplantae; phylum Streptophyta; class Magnoliopsida; order Fagales; family Betulaceae; genus Betula; species Betula pendula. The sequence goes on from FXXK01000051.1 coordinate 1,677,816, forward strand.
TTAATTTAGATTCATCTGCTCGGAGAAGTACAAGGACTCCGAATTCTCCGGCCAGAGACTTGCCGGAATTGCCTCGGTCATCGAGACGCCAATCATCATCGTCATCAACCGGTGCTGTAACCGAGTCCCCTGCCAGAGAAAAGCCAGAGAAACCAAGACAATCAAGGAGGTCATCTAAAAGTTCCCTCAAGGACTCCTCCGATGGACCCAAACCGACCAGGCAACAACCCTTACCCTTGGAGTCATCATCGCCGACACGCAGCCTTGCTGACATCCCCAAAAAGTCCAGGAGGAAGAAATCAAAGGAATACTCTACCGGCAGTGGGTCAACAAGATCATCAAGATTGAAAGCCCAAGCCTCCGAGGAGACATATCAATCTCCATTCTCGGATCCTGGACCCGGGGCAGGATCCGTATCCACATCAAGGAACAATGAGCTTATTAGTCCACAGCCTTTTGAAGGGGGGTCACGAAAGGGATATATGGGAGGAATATATTGAAGCTTTGGTGTACTTAATTTAAATTAGTAGTTAGAATCATATGCTTAGTTGAAACCAACCGGATTTTTTTTTTTTTTTTTTTCATGGAGCCTTGTATGATCCATCCATGGCACACATCAATTGTTGGAGCTAATTCTTTCTTTTTTTTCTTTTTTTTTGGTTTCAATATTTTTCTAAATGTATTATTGCTTTCTTCTACAGGCTTATTGGCTCATGCATGGAACAGGGGGAGAGGACATATGATTATGGAAAAACTCTAATGAGATGTGGATAAAAACAGGAAAAAGTTTTCCTTTCAAATAATTAGGTCGGAGGAAATTACTCAATAGGTTAAAAGATTTTCATATGGATTATTAAAAATGAATGCAAGAATTATGTGCTTTAAAGACATATGTCAATTTAATAAACTAAATTAGAATAAAAATTGTCCTAAAAAAGAGTTTCATTTTGTGGGTCACCTCACATGAAATGTATCAACCTTGCAATCTTCATTCAAATTTCCAACTATGGTTAGTTGGGTTGTGATCATTTTGTAAACATTTATGCTCTCATTAGTAGAAGTATATTGGATGAAATATATATAAGGTGGCAAAATAAGAAAGATTAATTCACAAATTTAGAAAACGTCAAGCATATGGTGTTAAATCATTAATGTTCAAAAAGTTTACACTAACAATATAAAGTAAATTTAATTATTTAATTAATATTTTAATATTTTTTCTCATGCATGTGCAGGACCAAAGTGTTGAGAAAATTACCAATTTCTCAAAAACCGTGAAATGCAAAAGAGGAAGAAAAACGAACAAAAAATAATCACATGACACAAAAATTGAAGTGATTCATTTTCAAGGGTTACGTCCACTATATTACGACAAAGTTTTATTATTTTCGAAAAACAATACAAAAGAAATGTCAAAACGCGCATCATAAAACTTTATTACCTAAACGGCTATTTAAAGAATTTCATATAATAAGATTAAAAAGAAGCTTTAAAAAAATTACATTTAAACCGTAGTTCGTCCTTCTTTAGTCGTATCGGATCGAGTGTAAATTAGATAGAACACACATCAGACTTTACATAACCTAACACAAACAACACGTGAAATATAGTAAAATATTTTAATTGAAATTATGGTAAACTATGGGATTCAGCATTTGAACTCGGAAAACAAATTATTTTAAAAGTTTAAATTAATAAAAATAAGTTTATTTAATGGTTTAATTAATATTTAAATATAGTAAAAAATGAAAGAGAATAACAAGAATTGCACGTCGCTGTCCAACCACATTGATGGATGCGAAAAGGAAGTGAAAGCAACCTCAATGCGCGTCTATTCCGATGCCCTTTTGCGGGTATTGCTTGCTTGCTTGCTACCCTCTTCCGCTACAAAAAAAAACAGGTTTCTTTGTCTCTCTCTTCATCATTTGTTATCAATCCTGCCTCAAATTATACATCAGACAAAACCATGTTTGAGGTTGCAACTTCCAACACCCATTAATCACTCTAACCTTTTCTTAGCTCCAACGAGTCCAACAGACAAAAACAATAAAGAATAAAGTAAAAAGCAATAACTTTTCTCTACTTACAAATATTATCAAAAATAAATACCCTGTAAAAAGCTGCTACCGCTGGAATTTTTCTTGTAGTTCGGCTTCTTCCTCTATTATTTGATAGGGTATAATAATATTACTATTAAGAGCTACTTTAATTAGCTCTTGCTCAAAAAGATGTATATGTGATATTAGATATTTCCATTTAGTTTGTAATTGTGAATTGAATATTAATTAAGTGAATATTGAATGGATAATGAATAAAGAGATTAAATCAAGGAAAAAAAATGAAAAATTCAAAGAGAATGGTTTGTAAAAAAAGAAGGAAATGGAAGAACAAAAGTAATGTGGAATCACAAAAATTATGTGAATATAAACCACCAATAACAAAAAAAAAGGAATATTGAAGTAAATTGCTTTTGAACAGCGATTGGCTACAATTTAGCTAATCAAATTACCGTTAATTAGACATGGTTTCGATGGAATTCACTTGCTCGGGGTTGATAGACCTATTCAAGGTCGAGGCTGTTTCTCATTAGCTGCCTAAATTAGCAACAATTTGACCCGATGCACATAATTCACATTAGGTATAAGTTATATAACAATGGGAAGTGTATAAGCACACACAATTGGGTCCAAAAGATAAATTTATAACATTAAACTATATGCAATTCTCTTTCGCAAAAGTACCGTAATTACATAATTCTCCCTGTTCTACGACAACCACAAAACACACCCAAAATTTCTCTCTCCAAAATCAGTGTTAACCCTGTTCATTGTGTTTAGCCCATAATCCGTGTCTCTAAATAGCCATCTAAAACCCAAGAAATAATTAACCAACCCAAAGATAGACCAGAAACCCGAGAAACACGAGCACACGAGGAACAACCCGCAGTGGATTAGAACCCGCGCTGAAAATGGCAGCGTTGGGAATAACAGGTTTACTGGCGCACACCTTCAATTTCCCCAAAATGCCCCCACAATCCTCCACGCACAGCTCTGGGTTGCCCCCAAGCTTCAGCTTGCCACCGATTTTGGCTGAGAAATTGGCGGAGAAGGGGAGTCTCCCGCTCAAATTGTTGTTCTCCAGATTGATTTCACTCACAGTCCCCAAGAGCCCAAACTCCACTGGCACAGTCCCTTCAAGGCTGTTGTTGTCAAGCCCCAAATAACGCAGGTTTCTCAAGTGTACCCCCATTGAAGCCGGAATATTCCCAACCAGTCCCGTGTTTGATAATCCTATCCCCAAAACACCCCCCAGATTTTCCCATATTTCCGGGATTGCCCCTCCCAGCGGATTCCCACTCAAATGCACCTCTCTCAGCCCGGGCATCTCCGCTAGGAACAACGGCATGCCATAGTTGCCAAAACGGTTGTAGCTCAGGTCCAGAAACTCCAGGCTCTGTAGTTTCCTTAAACCCTCTGGGATTTTACCGGAAAGCCCGTTGGAGCTCAGGTCCAGCTTCAAGAGCTCCGTGAGATTACCCAAAGCTTCGGGGAGATATCCGTCAAGATTGTTGTGACTCAGGTCCAGAATCCTCAGGCTCTTCAGCTTGGATATGCTCGACGGGACTCCACCGGAGAGTTGGTTTCTCGAAAGCGTGAGTTCCTCGAGACCGACCGAATCATCGCCGAGCACTTCTGGGAATTCACCGTAAACTCCGTTGCCGGTCAGAACCACCCTTCTCAGGTTCGTGTAATTGCGGAGCATGCCACTGAGAGGGCCAACCAGAGCCGGGTTGTCAATGAAGACCAGCTCCTCGAGAGCGGGCGAGAAGCCCGGGGAAACGGATTCCACGGGGAGCGAAACGCGGCGCGTTTCGTTGGTGAAGCACTTGTAGAAGAAGAGCTTGCGGAGGAACTTGAAGGCGGTGAAGAGTGAGGGGTCGAGGGTGGAGTCGGAACTGCAAGGCGGGTTCGGAGCGTAGTCCGAGACGTACCCGAAACTGAGCTCGGTGATATGGGCGGACGACGAAACGTCGCTGCCGTCTTCGGAGAAGTATTCGCAAACGACGCCGTGTGGGGCGGAGGAGCAGAGGTCGTCGTCGGGGAAGAGGGTTTGCCAGGGGACGGTGGGGTTGACGGAGTTGAGGACCCGGTAGACGGCATCGCGCTCGGCCGGGTCGAGCAGGGGTTGCTGGTGTGAAATGACGAGAAGGGAAAGAAGGGTATGGAGGAAGACGATGGCCAAACCGGAAAATGGATGGAACAGCGCCATTGCAAGTTTGAGTTGGTGGGGTTTGAGCACTGAAGCGGTAGCTGTTGGTGTAAGTTTAAAGGGATTCACAGAGAGAGAAAGAGAGAGTTAATGGATTATAGTGAAAAAGGAGGAGCTCTGCGCATGAGAGGGAGTGGTTGGGTCATGGAGATTTTGAGGGCGAGGGGTGATTTTTGGTGTCGGGCCGGGTTTGCCTTGCTTTTGCTGGCTTTGGGGCTTTGATGCTCTGCCGCTGCTGCTGTTGCTGCTGCTGCAGCAGATTATGTTGAATTTACCAATGTGGGGTTGTTTTGGACGGTGCTGGCCTATGCAGCAGGACAGTTAAATACTCGGTGGATAAAAGAAATTATATATATTTGCACATCTCTTGAATGCTAAATTGGATTCATAAACTTTTCTTTTTAAATTTAGTCTATAAAATTATTATGTATTTTTTTTAATATGTCAAACACTCTCATCACATGGGCTAATCTGGCTTATCAGCCATTGTATTTTTTTAAAAAAAAAATTTAATAACCATCAACTTAGTGAAATAAAGGTGTAGTATCTAATCTAGCTCTTTTTAAATATTTCTATAAAAAAATTTGTAATTCTCATATGGTAACATACATATAATAGATTTATAAATTAAGTTTAAGAAAATTTTTCTAGCTTAATTTGGAGAAAATTTTTATCATGAATGAATTGCATAATTGGTTTTGAATTGAAGTTAGGACAAAATATCAGTCTAGTATTGTCACATGTATTTTTGATTGATATATGTTCAAAATATATATGATTTTTATGTGTATTTTAAAAAATATATTTGAGAATTACATATATTTTTTTCATAGATGGTAGTTTCATAATTCTTCCAACTGAATTTAAAGAAAAATTTAATCCTTAAATTTAATAAATATGGTAAATTAATATATCAAGTAAAAAAGGTGTATAAAATATGCATAAAAAATATGTGTGCATAGTAGAAGATGTACATCTATTGTGATTAAAATGAACAAGACCTTGATACAATCAAATATTAATTTGTATCATGTTTCTGGGTTTTTCTTTTTATTTTATTTTAATGTGACTTAGAGGTCAAGTATACAGATAGGTGTTGCAGAAGCTAGAGTCCCTAGTGATGCTAGCCTCCTAGGCAGCTTACTTTCCATCATAATATCCTTTCCCTTTTATGGGTACGGAAGTGTGGATCTGTCAAATTTCTTTCTTCTTCTTATTTGTTTATATTTACATATTTCTTCTAATTTAAGCAAACCGTTTGAGTGATTTTTGGCTGTACACAGATTTGAATATTTAGTATAAAAAACAATGGTTTCGTTTGAATATTTACTTCGAATGGTTTTATGTTTTCTGTATTTACTATGAATTTTTTAATCAAAACAAAATATATTAGAGAAATGATATAGATCAGCCCAGGCTGATTCAACAGTGAATCAGCCTGAGCATGGATGAGAATTAAAAAATAATAATAATAAATTATTTTTTTAATCATGGAACCCACCAAAATTACTGTTCACATGCTCAGACTGATTCACTATTGAATCAGCCTGAGCTGACGTGAATTATTAACCAACCATTCAAAATACAAAATACTTATCAAATTGTAATATTATTTTGAATTGCTTAACTTTTGCATGAAGAAGAGCTAACTTATTATTTAAAAAAAAAAAAAAAAAACTTGAAGTGACTGTTTGACTACCCTAAATAGAGAGGATGGGTGGCCACATAGTTACTTTTTTAACAAAAAAAGAAAATTTAAGTAAAACACTACATTTATTTAGATTTTACTATTTTTTTATTATAAACTATATATTTTTTTTCTCACAATATTAACGTGATAGTCCTAACTAATTATTATTTTTTAAAAAATCAATAATTTGTTAAGATTATCATATTAACATTGTGATAGAGTTATAGGATAAAAATATAATTCTAACATTTATTCGTTCTTCAAATATCAACTATACTTTATAGAAAACGCTTTCTCAAATATAGAATCCACCATAATAAACTTTTAAAAAATATATTCATCTTTATATTATATTAAAATATTATTTTTTAAACCAAGAACATAAAAATTACTCAAATATGTTAACAAATCTAGCCAGTATATTTATATATTGATGAGAAATCCAGGAAATAAAAGCCAAAATTTTGTCTCGCTAACTTACTCAATTTCTTTTGCAACATAATTTTCAAAATCTCTCTCTCAATGGAAAACCCAGAGATGGTGAGGAGCAGAAAAAAAAATTTAGAAAAAAGGGTATTATAGACTTATCATAGAAGACCGTACAGCCTCACAATTCGCATGTAAAACACTGTCGGTGTCAGGACTAATTACCAGAATCCCGATAAACCTCGAACACATCCACAACGACGATGGGGACTCCAACGGCTACGATCCGAGCATCACCCCTCAAACAGTTCGAACATTAACACCCTTCCCCCCGATCCTCTCCCTCCCAAAAGGCTTGGGACTGGCTTCGGGAACAGAAAAAGTAAGCAGCCGACTCAGCCGACAGGAACCTGCGGACAGAGGCAGCCGCGAGCCGACAGTGACGCGCCGCAGCCGCCGACTTACTGACCATAGCAGTGTCCTATGAAAGCAACGTCTAACTGCTCGATAAGACGCTGACACTGACACGCGTCGATATCAGGGTGGACTGGTGGGACACGTGGTGTTGGTACGGAAGATCATTTCCGGAAAAGACACAGCACGCGAATTCCATTGACAGACGGAGACGAGCCATTTGTAGCCAATCAGAGGTCTCTTGTGGTTTGCTTTTTGTTTTCAGCGTGTAGGGGCCCCCTTAAGAGGGTTTTACATAAAAAAGACAAGACAAAGAAATATATATATAAAAAAAAATTGCACCTAATTTTGTATGCTCTCTGGAGGGGTTTATTTTGTGTCAGTGTGTTGTCTCTTAAATAAATAAAAATAAAAATGTCCAATATATATAAAAGAAAAGGACTCTTTACGAAGAGTGAAAAGTTGTTTGCATAATGGGAAGATGCAATTGGTTATGAGAATGCAGTCAGAAGTAACTTGGGAGGGGGAAAATGTAAATAAAAAAAAAAAAAAAAACCATTTTACTCCAAGACTCCTAGTGAAGGAAAATTTACCTCATACATGTGCAGTGTGGACTGATGATTTGGTAAGATCAATGTGCATAATCAAGAACGTACAAATTACTCAAATATGTTAACAAAAACAAAACTTAGTATGTGTGGTTACACTGATTTATAATAAATTATATGAGTTTAAAATGTTTTTTTAATGTAAAAGATATTAAGATTAAGGGCAAAACAAAGAGAAATAACAAAAACTCGTAAGTTAAAGAGATTTTCAAATTTTTGGACATGGAATTTCTTTAAATTTTTTTTTTTCTTTGGATAAAATTTTGAACATAAGCTTCTATTGGATTTTTTTGTTTTTTGTTTTTTTTTTTCTTTCTATTCAAGCTCTATTGGACTTTATTATTCATTTCATTCATTTACTTAAAGCATTCTCATTCGACTATTTACTTTTATCTTCATAATAAAAATGTAAAATTAGTTTTTCTTACTTTAGAGAGCCTATTTTTTCTAAACACCTACATCCGGCTTCCTAAACTAGGATCCCACTTTTAATTTTTCATTTAAATATTATATTTTAATAATTTTTTTATCTTTCTCCAATAAATAAATTAAAAAAAAAATTGAAAAGAGAAATTAATATTTATTATAAAAAAGAAAAGTAGAGATGAAATGGCTCTTATTAGGTAGGAGGAGTCATTTCATGCTCCCTTATTTTTTTTTTTCAAAGTAAAGAGCCGAATGAAAGCTATAAAATATCTAAAATTTATTTTAACTCTTTAAAATAAAAAAATTTATATATAAAAAGTCGAATGAGAATGCACTTAATCGTAATATTCTTATGACAAATTCGTTTTGAGCCAGGCACGCGGCCGATGTCTGAGTGGTTGAACCTCAAATGTGATAATTCAGTTAAAAGTTACCTAATTTATTCATAATAAATTTCGTCCTATAATATGAGATGTGACAAGAACTATACTTCACTGTGAGGGCCAATTTTCAAAAGAAAAGGGAGGGTCATGCCCATAGGCCCCATACCAGCCAGCCCTCACTACTTCCGTTTTGTGTGTCAGGATAAATTTAATTATATAACGATTTGTGTCACCTTAAATTAAATATATATATATATATTATATATATATATACTAAAATATTAAAATTATAAATAGATAATTAAAATAAAATTGGAAGAACAGATACATTTTTCATCAAATAAGTGGTGACTGAACTACCCACGTGGTTCGCCACCCCTCTCAACCATATTTAGGTATAACTAAACCAAATGGCACCTCATGATCATTGACACGCACAGCTTTAATGTTACAAGTAAAAGCAAAGTTCCTCTCCATTTTTAAGAAGAAGAAAAATGATAACATTGGTGTTTGCGTCAAAGTGTTTTCTTTATGTTAATTTCTATTCAGAAAAGAGAGCACGAATTTTAAAGAAAAAACCTTTACTTACTCTCGGAAAAAAACAAGCATGATGTTAAGTTTTTTCAGTAAACAAAGAGAGGGATTTTTTATTTTATTTTATTTTATTTTATTTTTTTAATCAAAATGAGGGCTGACGTCACACACAATTGTTTGAAATTATTTACTTAGTTATTGTGGACTCACAATTCCACCGCCTATAAAATTTTATATTTTACAGCTATAGTTGTATTGGGGGTGGATCCGTAGTTGTTGGATAAGAGCATTTTTAGTGACTTCAACAGATTTTACTAATCAATTTAATCAAAAAATCACTTTTATCTATTTTAATCAACAATTTTTTTAAAGCACTCTTACAGCCTCAACAAATTAATTACTCACTATTATTATTTCATTTAAAATTATTTTTTAAAGTTTTTTTTTTTCTTTAGAAACTCATATTCTCTCCCAAGTTTTTTCTCTCCCTCTCGTCTCCATCACAGACCAAATTCATCGAACCCAAATTCCTAGTTTATATATCATAAATTTATCAAACCCAACACAAAATCTCTCATTCAGCCTTGCTCATTTTGAAACCAAAACCCTCAAAATCCTCCAAAATCCCCTTTCTGCAGAACATAGCAAGCAAAACAGAGGAGACAATCGGAAGCAAAATCTCCCATATCCATCTTCCTCTCTCTTCCAAAGCCACTCTCTCACTCTCAATCCCAGCTTCTCTGCCATCGCTAGACCTGTGTGGACAACGCCACCACCAAATGGATTCGAGATCGAGGCCTCGACCACGCCGTGGAGAATGAGAAGAACCTCAGACCCTTGCTCAACCTCAAGAACTTCATCAAATTTGAGCCCTCCAAGTCTGTCCCTACCTCCGTCATTACCTAGAGGAGAGGTAGGAAGAAGAAATGGGAAATGAAGGAATAAGAAAAAAGAAAAAGGGGGAGTGAGAACCGTGAGTGAGAAGGAGGGGAAATAAAAAATAAAAGAAAAAAGAAGTTGATGAGAGAATATAATACTTAAGGTTTGATGGGTATACAATACTTATCAAATTTGATGATATTTTGGGCCAAATTGTTGAGTCAACTGAAAAACAGTTTTTACATTTTTAATTAAATTACCTCAATAAAGTAACCTTTATTGAGGCCATTAAGAATGCTAGCATACTTGAGAGATCTAGAAAAGGACTTAGCTTTTGAAGTTAGGTTTAAGTCCAGTGGGCCTACATGCTTTTCTCTTGTTGTATTTTATTTATTTTTTGTAAGCGTCTTGTTGTATTGTCTTTTGTTTTTTTTTTTTCTTTGTATGAACAATGATGAGTTGCAAGAATGAAACAACTCAATTTTGTTTGTTTTTTTTTTCCCCTTTTCTGTGAACTCATACTTGTTTTAAATAGGTGAGTTTGTGGTTTCGCGAAAGAGAAAAAAAAAGAAAATTTTTAGCAAGTTTTCCGTTGCAATGTCTATCAAAGAGATTACATTTATTTTGATGGCGGGGCGTTACAAAAACAATGTTAGGAAAATTATTATTGTATTGATCAAAACAAATTCGTTTTATAATTATTATTATTTTTTTTTAAAAAAAAAGGTTGGTCCAGGTAAAAAGTTGAACATCTTAAAGAACTTCGGACGCAAACTCCAAATTTTGTTGGAAATTTGGACTTGACCCTGCCTCCTCACATTGGAAGCAAACGTGTTAAGAGTATTCGTAGTGAGTTTTTTAAAGTATTTTTACATTTAATTTTTTAAAAAAAAATTTAAAAAATTAACTTTAAAGGATTTAATTGTCATTTTTTAAATCACTAAACAATAAACTCTTTAAATGTTTATCTCTTTTAAATGTGATAATTCATGTCGTGTTACTATTATTTAAAACTAAATCTAAATCTTTAAAAACTATAGTATAGGTGATGTAGTTTTTTTTTTTAATAATGCAGCCTAACAATGCCACGTGGCATGCTATGGTTTGTCATGTGTTATTTGGGTCCATTAATTTTTTATTTGTGCATTTACTCATTTGATTTCAGAGCATTAAGAATTTATTTTGTCATAAAACCATCTCGTGTGTTAATTTTTATTTATTTATTTTCTGAGAAGTGAGAACCATCTCATGTGTTGATTTTTCTCTTTCCAAGGCTACTTGGAAATTTTTGCCATGGAAAACCTGTTACTGTTAGTAGTGCGCGTCAGCGCTGTACGCTGACTTATTAGGTTCTAAAACGATGTCTTGACCTTAATTATTTTGCAAGAATATTTTTACACGTCAACATTAATAGACCAAACTTTTTGGTCTTTGGAATTTGTATAAATCATTAAATCTTCAGTAATGTTTTCCGGGCCAAGATCCTTTTTTAAATTTACGGGGTTTGGCTTGGATCAGTAAAAATTAAACTTGTTGAAATTAACACGTGTTTCACAATAAGACAAAATGACACGTATTTTAATTTTAACATGTCAAATTTCAATTGAAATTAGATATGTTGGGTGAGACATTTGTCTCGTAACAAGATACAATTGGATTCGTTCCTTTTTTAAATTTACGGGGTTTGGTTTGGATCAGTAAAAATTAAACTTGTTGAAATTAAGACGTGTGTCTCACAACAAGACACAATAATAAGTATTTTAATTTTAACATGTCCAATTTCAATTGAAATTAAATATGTTGGGTGAGACATTTGTCTAGTAACAACATACAATTGGATTGGTTAGGATTATATATATATATGTCCTACAACATAGCACAAGGATATATTCTAATTTCAATGGGTCCAAATCCAACAAGAATAAAACTCAAATTGAATCCGATTCGGGTTTGGATTCTCGTTTATGTAGTTTTTAAGATTGCTCCGGTAAGCCATACTCCGTTTGTTAATATCTTATAGAGAATATTTTTTTTTTTTATTTAAAAAATATATTTTGACATAAAAGTAAAAGTAATTAAGTATTTTATATTTTAAGTTATTTGTTAATATTTTTATTTTAAAATAAAAAGTATTATCAAACATTTAGTCTATTTGCACCAATAAACTTGCAAAGTTGTAACGACTGTACACAAGAAAAACGACAATATTGTATACGTTGCTGAAAATGTTTGTGACAAAAAAAAAAAAAAAAATCTCCATACAATATTCCTAAAAATTGCATTTATTTTGTTTTCTCTAATTTAATTAATCTTATATTTCGATATTTTTATTTACCGTTTTTTTTTTAATGCATGGTTCCGTCATTAATTAAAAATTACTGTATTGCACTTCTCTTTTCGAAATTGACTATTGCATTCCCACCATGTTGACTGTAATTTAGCAAGATACTCCATATATATATATATTTCCTATTTGAAACTGCTGATTTACGTGGGGGTTTAGCGGCCATGCTTAATTATTCAATTCAAGGAGAGCGTTACTCTCATTAGGTCAAGTCAATCAGTAAATTAACCTTAAAAACCCTAGTCAAGTTACTACGTACGTTGTTTTTTCTTTCTCTTTTAGGTGTACAGTTTTCTCGTCAACTTAATTTGATCGTCATCGATCTTTGCTTTGACTATTCTGATCAGAGAGACTACAGAATTTTCTTCTTCTTCTTCTTCTTCTTCTTCTTCGTCTTCTTCTTTTTGTTTTTCCCAGGCTTTAACAAATTAATTCTTATTTTCTTTTCCCTCTTCTCTTTTATATGATGGAAAAGGATCGATGAAACAATAGAAAAGATGGCAGCTGATGATGAGGCTGGGTTTTACAGACGTTCCCTTCCTTCTCCTCCTGCTATAGATTTTACTTTCCCCGAAGGCAAGGTCAGTTGCTAAATTTCAATGCAATTAATCTATACTTTTTTTTTTTTTCTTTGATATGAATTTTGCCTATAAGTACGTTTCTGATATCAAAATCATGGAGGAGTTTGGTGATCAGTTTTATATGTTTCAACAAATTTAAGGAGGTTAGCTACTTTTTTGTGTTTGCCGTACGTAGATTGTGTTTGTGTTCTTGAAATTGTGCAATAGGGTGCATCCCTTATCCAAGGAATAACTTATCTGCCTGCTGCGCGCTTAGGAAACAATATTCTAAATAGTTCATAGTTGGGATGCTAAGTTTTACATTGATTATTTATTGATCCCGTTTGACTTGCGGAATAGGTTCTAGAATGGAATGACTATTCCTATGGAATAATCAATCATTTATTTGGTAAGAGTGTATTCATAGAAATAGTTATTCCCATAGGAATACTTAGGTTCCGTTTGGTTTGCGGAATAGGTCCTGGAATGAAATGACTATTCCTATGGAATAGTCATTCCTTTATTTGGTAAGAGCTTATTCATAGGAATAGTTATTCCCATAGGAATACTTATTCCCTTACGAAGAGGAATAGATATTCCTTTTAAAAATGAGAGGAATACCTATTCCTTTCCTGCAGGAATAGAATTATTGCAGCATCTTCTCATAAAAGCCCCTCACACTGTAACATTAAATTTTTTTTTTTTAAGTATTATGAAACCATTTGGTAATGTGCTTTTTCGTTTTTTTTTTAAAAAAAATAAAAT
>FXXK01000051.1:1691969-1825387 GCA_900184695.1 Betula pendula
AGATAAGAAAACGTCTTTAAATTATATTTGTATTATAATGGTGTTTTAGGAAATTTGATTACAATATGATTCTATTTACCAGCGTATTCTACTATACCAAATAAAAGAATATTTATTAAGTATTCTAACTCATCGTTACAACTAAACTAAAGAATATGAATAACTATTTCATTTCACATTTTTCTATTCTAAATAATAACTATTCATTTTCTTAATGGAATAGTCATTCCGCAAACCAAACAAGGCCTAAGTGATACTAGACTTTATAAGTAATTTTAAAAAGTTCTAATTATGATTGATCTTTTTTTAAAAAAAAAACGATTTGTACCGATATACCTGCTTAATTATATACACATGATTAATATTGCACTTAAGTCATGTATGCGAAACTATTGTATCATTTTCATTAAAAAAAGAAAAAAAGGCCTTGAAAACTGCAATATAATTTTATAATTTATAGCTATTAGGTTTAGGAATTGCATTAGAAAACATTAAAGGATGCTGGCGTTGAAACTGATACATTTACTGTTTTGATTTAAATTGTTATTAAAGACTTTCAGCAAAAAAAAGAAAAGAAAAGAAAATAACAGTTACACTTTTCTGCTTTCTTTAAAAATATAATTATTTTCATTTGCTGGGTCATTAGGCTTTTTTTTTTAAAAAATAAATAAAAAATAAACGATCAATAAATCATTTTCCTTTTCATTCCTTAAATGTCTAAAAATCTTGTACACGGTAGGCTGAATAGGATTTCTTAACTATAGATTACTTTACAATATATAGAATTTCTTAAAATTAGTATGTAAATTAAGATTCTTGTAGTAATAATAATACCATATTAATAAGATTATTGCCTTTTCCATATTTATTTTTCATGCTTCAACTTGAAATAGGATCTTTCCATTTCAATTGAAATAGAAAGGAACTACTTCACTGTTTAGATTTATTTTGCTGTTGTCATATTATATGTTTCTTCAACCTATTCACCTGTAAACTGCCTCAAAAATCATCATTTCTAGCTGTCTCTCTCTTCAACTTTGTGCCACAAAATTATTGAAGAAAGTCGTGTTATTTTCCCCATTTTCAAATGTTTGTTAGGTTTGGTGCTCCATTGCCTCTTTTTATATAATCTTTTCTTTTATTAATATAACCTCACTGACTAAAAAAAAAAAAGTTTAAATTTAAAGAAAAAATGTAAAATTGATTATTGTGGTTGGTCTAAATTACAAATTACTCTTTATAGTATAAAAAAAAATTTAGAAGTTCCTGTGGTTGGCCAAAATAAAAATATTAATAAATAATTGAAAACACAAAATATTCACAAATTACTTTTACTTTTAAAGTCACATTACTCACATTACAATTAAAAAAAAAAATTACTATATAACAAATTTTACAAACGAGCCCATTAATTTCCTATACCAAATACTTTTTTTATTCGACAGGCACCAAAACATAGATAAGAATTTTTTCAATTTTAAATGAAATAGATAGTATTTATTTTATGTTTAAGATTTAAAATTACTGTATCTAATGGTATACATGATGTCATTATTTAATTTTTTTTTAAGATGTGCTAACATTAACATAATTTACATCATTAATACAATAATTTTAAATATTGACAATTAATTGGATAGTATATGTTTCATTTGAAATGAAATGGTCCAAAATGCTTGGATGTCCCTCCACTTCACATGATATTACCAAATTGCACCCACCCTTTCTCCCAAATGACAATCTCATCTCCCCTCGTCGACGTTGACTAACTCCTAGAGCTTTCCCGCTTCAGAAACCGTTACTTTACGCTCTCTGTTTGCTCCGTGGATCCACAGTGTAACGGCGTTCTAGCTCTACAGTAAGAAGCTCGATTTTCCAAATCCCAATCATTCTATAGTGTCATCGAAGAAAAGAAACAACAAAATGGCTATGGCAGGGTTGTACCGACGAGTACTCCCTTCTCCTCCAGCATTCGATTTCGCCTCCCATGAAGGCAAGGTCAGTTACGGTTCGCTCCTCTGCAGTTCATGGAATTCACATTTTTTTAAAACAAAATTTTGATGATTTCGATGATAATAAGCTAAAGGGTTTTCTGGGTTTAGGTTCGGATTTCTGCGTTAAATTAATTGCTAAAACTGAAAAAAAAAAAAGGGAATAACTTTCTTTTTTACATACATAGCGATGTGGGACAATGGTCCTCTCTCTCTCTCTCTGCGTTTAAAAATGTAGATGTGGGTGTTGTTTGGATAAATATAATAATCATATCAATTTGCTTTTATTGTAGTTTATATTATAATAGCTTTTCTGGGTGAAGTTTAAATTTATTGAATTTTGCTAGTTTGAGATTATTGGATGACCCTCAATGTGTATTTGAAAGTAAAGTAAGTGTATGAAGTGATTGTATTGTGGTTTATCCTATCTAAAAGGCTGTTTGAGTTTCTGGGTGTTTTTTTATGGGTGATTTTCTTGTTTTAGATTTTGGGTTTTGCCAGAAGAGGAACAATTTTTGTCATTGGTAACAATGCCAGTATATAAATGTATGTAATCTGAGATATTTAGAATCGTCATTTTTTTGTTTGTACCAGCCAACTAACCCCGTGTGTGTTTTTTGTGATTGCAGAAACTTTTCATTGAGGCCATCCAGAGTGGGACAATGGAAGGTTTTTATAGGTTGATTTCTTCTTTTCAGACGCAATCAGAGCCTGCATATTGTGGATTGGCCAGCCTGTCCATGGTCCTGAATGCCCTTGCTATTGATCCTGGAAGAAAGTGGAAGGGTAAGATCCAATAGAATTTTAATGTTCTAATTGTTCCTACTAGGATGGCTTTTGGGTTGGTCCGGCAGTTTGGTATTATACGAAGCTTGTTTCTAAGGGGCCTGCATGTTTATGCTTGGTATTTAGTTAATATGATGCTAATAACCACCATTTAGCAAGTTTTCTCTCTTATAAATATGAAACATAGGAAGATTTAGAGGACCTTCTTGAGTCTGCGTGTTTTTTTTTTTTCCCTGGTTGGGTGCTGATACGTTGCTTGTATTAGCTGATGTGCTATCCAACATAAAATGATTAAACCAGATATTCTAGACAGATTATAAATGGGTCTTTCAGGTCAAACTGAGGCATCTCTCTTATTTTTGAAACCATTGCAAAGCACCGAAAATATTCATCTTTCCTGATATATGACTTCTTAGATTCGTTCAGATTCTATCATGTATGTGTTATGTGGTTTTCAATTTATCCAACAGGGCCTTGGAGATGGTTTGATGAATCTATGCTAGACTGCTGTGAACCTTTAGAAAAGGTCAAAGCTACAGGCATCTCATTTGGGAAGCTCGTATGTTTGGCTCACTGTGCTGGAGCAAAAGTTGAAGCCTTTCATGCAAATCAAAGCACCATCGATGAATTCCGTAAACATGTCATGAAATGTTCCATTTCTGATGATTGTCATGTGATCTCATCATATGATAGATCAGCTCTCAAGCAGGTGAGTAATGCAAACTCTTTTGATTATATTCATCGTCTTATTCTTTCTCTATCTAAGTGCCTGTCTTTTGTTAATAGCAAAAGTTTTAAGTCGTGGGTTTGATCATTCATTGTTGACCTGTATTTTGCATGAGCATTGTGATATATTGTTTACCATTTTGAAATTTGTGGTATAATAAACACGAATTATGAGATTTTTTGTTGACGATTCAGTATCTGAAGTAGCTGAATAATGTACCAATTTTGATATACTATTTTAGATGTAAAACAATTGATGAAAATATCCATAAAAATTGTTGGCAGACAGGAACTGGTCATTTTTCACCTATAGGTGGTTATCATGCTGGAAGGGACATGGCACTTATATTGGATGTTGCACGATTTAAATATCCTCCTCATTGGGTTCCTCTCACACTTCTTTGGGAAGCAATGGGTTATGTTGATAAAACAACTGGACAACAGAGAGGGTAGGCTTTCCTGTATGTTTTCTTTAGTCAAATTTATTATATCACCTAAACACAATGATATCAGATGTAGATGTTAGAAATGATTTATATCTTGGGTATTTCTTTTCCTGGAGAAACTGCATTGATGGGCTTTCTTACCTCTGTTCAATACATGATTAACAGTCATCAAAATGGTTAGTCAGGGTTGCAATTCGCTGATGATATTTCGTTTTTACAGCAGAGCAGCTGACTACTCAATTAAAAATTTTGTGAAACCATTGTCAATAGATATATGCCACTGACTTGGGGAGGCCTTATTCTGGATAAACAGTGAACCCATTTTTGTTAAAAGCACTGAAATGTTATATTATCTTTAATTAGAAGGAATATATCTGGGCTTTCTATGTATAGTTGTTAATTTCCTCATTTCTTCCCCGCGCCCACGGTGGGGGTTAAAATAATAGTGGTAAGAGTTTGATTGATTCAGTATATGCAGTTCTCAGGCAACACAATACAACTAGATCCGTTGTCTCTTTTCGCCTGTTATGATTCCAAGTATCTCTTATGGCTTAAGTGCAATCTTAACCATGTGTATATAAGTTTTTGGGTACCCTCTCTTTGCAAGCCGGTTTTCAAAGGTGAGTTCTATCTTAAGTTTGTATCAAAATGAATAAAATGAGCAATTATTGTAGGAGAAAGGAATTCCTCTTAAGGCAAGGGGAAAAAACCAAGAATATCTAGACACAGGTAGCAGAAACCCCAGCTTAAAAGCCTACATATAGAGATTCAGCTAATTCTTCCATGTATCTTCAACAAACACTAGTTCTGCTTTTTTTGTAAATCTGCTTTTGATTTCATTGACTCAGGAATCTGATAAAAAAAAACCTTGACTAGGACTCAAATTAGTCGTTGCTTTTGCATGCTGTAATTTGCTTTCGTTATTGCTTTTCCATCGACTTTGTTAACTCTCAAGGTGCATTCCATGTCAATCATGTATTTGTGTCTGAAGTTTTATATTTTTATCAGGTTCATGCTGATATCTAGGCCTCACCAAGAGCCAGGACTACTTTATACCCTGGTGTGACACAAACTTCAGGATAGAGTTTTAATTGTTTATGAGTTTGTCTCACTCATCCTCCTGATTGTCAGTTGTTATATATATGAACATGTATATCATTCGGGAACTTCTTTGCAGAGCTGTAAAAATGAGAGTTGGGTTGGTATTGCAAAATACCTCATGCATGATGTTTCTCTTCTCTTAAAGTCGGCGGATGCGACAAATATTCAAAAAGTTCTCTCTGTTATTTTCACATCACTCCCATCAAATTTTGGGGACTTCATCAAGTGGGTTGCAGAGGTTCGGAGACGAGAGGATGGTGATCAAAGTATAAGCCCAGAGGAGAAAGCTAGGGTTGCTGTCAAGGTGTTATAGAAGTTCCAAGTCCATTTACACATTTCTCTTTTTCCTTTGATGATCAGATATCAATTATGCAGTTTATTTACTTTCCTCCGAAGAGGTGTTAAACACAAGATTTGTTATTGCAGGAAGAGGTATTAAAACAGGTGCAGGAGACTGGCCTGTTTAAACATGTAGCTGCATTTTTGTCTTCAGCAGATTCATGCCGCCGGAACTTGCCACCTTTAAGTCATCAGGATGATTTTCCTGACATAGCTGCAAGAGTTTGTTGCCAAGGGGCAGAAATTTTGGCCGGGAGATCTGGCTCCTTAGACGAGTATTGCTGTCAGGAAACATGCATAAAATGCTTGAAAGCTAATGGTGAAAAGCCTGTTACAGTAGTTTCTGGGACAGTAGTAAATGGAAGGAGTGAGCAAGGGGTTGATGTGCTGGTTCCTTCATCCCGGACAAAACCAGGTTGCTGTTGCTCTGCCTCGAGCAATTACAGTGGGATACACCCAGCTAGTAATGATGTTCTGACGGCACTTTTACTGGCATTGCCTCCAGAAACATGGTCTGGTATAAAGAATGAGGAGCTTTTGCAGGAAATATCCAGCCTTGTTTTGACTGAAAATCTTCCCACCTTGCTTCAAGAAGAGGTAATTAATTTATCTTGGACCATTTTTGTTCAAAGTTTTATTCATGCTTGTTGCATCTTGGAGTTGATCTGGATTTCTTGCCATATACAAGTCAAGAAATTATGCATGAGATCAACGCCTAGATATACTGCAAACTTTTTGTTGAGAGACCGATGATTACTTGAACATGTTGCAGTGCCCTAACTAGTTTTCTGCTGCTTATTTTACCTTGTATTGTACTCTAATTTCAAAGGTTTCTCATCTTTGGTACGGCAGGTTTTGCACTTGAGACGCCAGCTCTACCTTCTCAAGAGATGCCAAGAGAACAAGGTTGATGTGGATCTTGGTGCACCCCTCTCTTAGCATCCGGTTTTCCTCATTATCTCTGTACTTAATAGGTCTAACCAACGAGCACTGTCTTACCCACTATAAAAATGTAGAGTGTTAGCTATGCCCAGCAGAATGCTATTTACAAACCCATTTCTAGGATATTTATTGAGAAGCAACAGGCATCTCCCGGCATTGAAATGTGGTGGCGAAGAGGCAAGAGTTCTTCATACTAACCGAATTGATTGGAAATTGTATTTGATTTGAGGAATGTTATACGCAAAATTAGGATAAAGATTCTAAGATCATCGGATTTTTGATCAGTTGACTGTATACTAGCTGGATTGGGATTGGCTATAATCTCCATTGTAGCTTGTCCGACTGCAATTGTGAGAGGCCCTTGATGGGGCCTACACGTAGAATAAACTCTCTCTCTCTCTCTCATTTTTACAATCGGTTTCACTGAAAATCTAATCCATCTCCACAAGTGGGTCACGAGAGAACCTTACCACACCTGCATATTGTCACTTTCTTTTTTTTCTTTTTAAAAAATTTAGTGATATACCCTTATGATAAATGGAATTGCTATATATACATCATCTCTCTGTTTTTTTTTTTTCATCTTCTCATTTTTCAAAATTACTATTGAATTAATGAGCCTCATCTTCCCTTGGTCGAATAAAGATAAAGGAAATTGTTGTACATCGGTTTTATGTGGCTTTTTCTTCTTCTTTTTTATTTATTTATTATTATTTTTATTATGTATAAGTAGCAAGTAAGCCTGATGGCAAATAAACAAAAAGACTACTCTTATATCTTATAAACACAGAAAGCTTAAGAACTTTTTTATTTATTATTATTATTATTATTATTATTATTTTCTTTTCTAAGCGCTTGAGAACCAATTTTATCAATTTCTAATAGTAAGTGCTTTGATAAGCATATGAACCATTTTTTTTTATATATACAAATTAGCCATCTCTTTTATTCAGAACCATCACATTCACATTGGGCTCAGCCCAATAATAAACAACAGCTAATAGAAGAGTAGTGCTACACGTCTACCTGTTGTTTGAACATCTCAGGCGGACGTGTAACACTACTACTCTTTAAAAGAAAGGAGAATAGAAATGAATAGTGCTACACGTTTGAATTTTTGGGTGTGTAGTGTCCGAAACTCCTCACATTTACTTCGAACACTGCATGTCCAAATTTTTGGACGTACAACTCTACTCAATAGAAAGAGGGCACAAAGCGAAAAGGTCAAAGGTCAAACTCATGAAAACTATTTCACTACCAAAAAAAAAAAAAAAAAGGATAAAAAAAAGAAGAAGAAAGGACATAAGCCATTTTATCATCGGATTTGATGTAATATTATAATAAATATGTTGACATGATATTAAAAAACTTTAAATAATATGACGTTATTTATACAATAATATTAAATTGGAAAAAATACACATTTTTTTTCAAATTATTACTTCATTGTCAATATTTTTTAAAATTATTAATTGTGTCAATATACTCTTTAAACTACCTAAAAATGTCAATATCTCCCGATAAAAAAATATCCAACATAAAATTAAAAAATATATATATTTTTAATATATCTAAGAATTTTTTTTTTTTGTTTTTTAAAATTTTTTTAGAATAATTTTTGGTTTTTTTATTGACCTTAAAATAAAATATTGACATTTTTTAATAATTTAAAAAGGATATAGAAGGAATTAATAGTTTGGGACATATTATCAATAGAGTATAGTTTGAGCAAAATATGATTACTTTTCCCCAAAAAATTCAGTGTGAAATGAGTCTCGAATTTCAAGTCCAACGCAGAGGATTGGGTGTCGTCCAAAATGATGCTACCACTAGCAGTGTAGCATTAAAGTACCCGCCACGAAAAGCATAAACGGTCAACTTTTCCAGACCTCAAATCTGATTCCCAGGAGTTCAATTCTCAGATAAACAAATTCCATCCTCAAACGAAGAATGTCGACGACGCCGTTGCCGGGTCTGTACCGCAGAGACCTCCCTTCTCCTCCGGCGATAGAATTCTCTTCCCCCGAAGGCAAGGTGAGTAACTCTCTCTCTCTCTCTCTCTTTAAAGTTGAATGGATATTGTTTGAGTGTGTTTGTGTGAATGTTTTGTTGCTGTAGAAGCTGTTTGCGGAAGCTTTAGGAGGTGGAACAATGGAGGGTTTTTTCAAGCTGATATCGTACTACCAAACGCAGTCGGAGCCTGCGTATTGCGGGCTCGCCACACTTGCTGTGGTCCTCAATGCGCTCGCCATCGATCCCGGAAGAAAATGGAAAGGTATATTAAATTTCTTTTAAGCAATAGTGCAAAATTATTATTATTATTATTATTTGAGTTTCGTTTAACGGAATCCAGTAGTATAAACAGAAATGAGTGGTATATATATGTGTGTGTTTGTGTCTGGTTTGTATGTATTATGTGTCACAGGTGACGGTAATCGGCGAGTAAATTGTCAAGAATTTACATTAAGAGTCTATGTTGAGCAATTTGTTTGATATTACTACGTGAAGAGTCGATTTTTTCTTGGGGGGGGGGGGGGGGGGGGGTGGTCTTTGCAATTGAGGGAACATATTGTGGAGCTTGAAATTTTCCATTGAAGTGTGTAATGTTTATGATATATGTTGTACTTTTATTGCTCTTTTTTATTACATTAAGCCATCATTTGGATCTAACATAGAAGGAAGGGGAAGTGAATGAAAAGTGTGGATTAGAATTCTCTAGATTTGCTAGGCAACTTCATGATGGGGTTTTTAAAATCTTAACCATTTTGCCTCCTTTGCATACAACTTATGATTTCGTTTGTAGGCCCTTGGAGATGGTTTGATGACTCGATGCTCGACTGTTGCGAGCCTTTGGCAAAGGTTAAAGCTGAAGGCATCACGTTTGGCAAAGTTGCATGTTTGGCACACTGCAATGGAGCTAAAGTTGAAGCTTTTCGAACTAGTGAAAGAACCATTGATGACTTCCGCAAGTACATAATCTCATGTACTTCTTCAGAGGATTGTCATGTGATCACGTCGTACCATAGAGGAGCCTTTAAGCAGGTCTTGAGTTTATCCATTTTACTGTCTAATCACTAACTATTCTTCTTTTATGTTATGTTCCTTATTCTTGGAGATACTTTTGAAAAAAAAAAAAATCCTGTGTCTAAGACAAATGATCTATGCCCATGAATCATTTTTATTTGTATTCACTAAAAGGTAAAGTGTTAATGGTACTTAAAATATGATGTATCCTTACTGTGCTGATGGATATAGAACATATTACAAAATTTGTGAATACTGATAACCTTGTCAGACACATGATTTCTGAGCTACATAACCATTATGCACTTATAGCTAAATATAAAAGGCAAATATAATTTTACTTTCATTTTGACCAAATTCAGCTCTAAGACCCTTACACCTGAACTGTCAGGTCGATGTTTTCTGCTGAACTATGCCTTTGATATATCTTTTTGTTGTATATTTATGTTGTTTTTCATCTTTACTGTTAATAGGCAAGACTGTCCATTTGCTTTTTAGAAGTATGTGACAACTTTCCAAAGCAATTGTATCAGTTATCTTTGTTGCTTGTACTCTCTTTTAATTGTTGAAGCCTTGTTAGTTCATGGAATAAAAAAAAAAAGGAAATAGTCTCATTATGAACAGAGTGGGGCTAGTCTAGGAATCGTTAGTGCCATTTACCGAGTATGAAATTTTCCTGTGTGACGTATAGTGACTTTATTCTGGTTCATGATAGAGTTGCTTATAGTCTTTTGTGCTTTGAAAATACAAAATTTCTTATCCTTGTTGTATGCTTAATTTTTAGAATTTGAGGAAGGATTGATTTTCATTTTATTGTCTGGATACAGACTGGAACCGGTCACTTTTCACCAATTGGGGGCTATCATGCCGAAAGAGATATGGTTCTCATATTGGATGTTGCTCGATTTAAATATCCTCCTCATTGGGTTCCTCTCACACTTCTTTGGAAGGCCATGGATACTATTGATGAAGCAACAGGAAATCGTAGAGGGTATGCTCTCCTATTATGAACCTCCATGTCAAAGTTTAAGCCATTAACTAAGCTGTTTATGTTTGTGATTGTTTAAACAAAATTGCAATAGTATTTCTTGCTCAGTTGCATTGACTGTGATATCTTGGATTGTGAAAGTTAAGTACCCAAGCCATTAACTAAGTTGTTTAAACAAAATTGCAATAGTATTTCTTGCTCAGTTGCATTAACTATGATATCTTGGATCGTGAAAGTTAAGTACCCACGTTGGATGTAAAGCGTGTATGTCCTAAATCCCTCATTAGTTATGTACCAAGTGAGATTAAGCTATATAAGGGACTGTAGGGAGTTCCAATTATAACTTCATTAGTTCTTTTGGAGTATAATGAGATGCGACTAGCTCTTCTCTAGGTCACGACAAATGGTATCAAAGCCAACCTAGTATTGACATGTAGCATTCGGGTAGTGCAGCGCAAGGTGGGCCCTGAGGAGGACGTCGGAGATTTGGGTGTAAAAGATTGTGATACATCGAAATGTAATAGTTAAGTCCCATATAGAATGAGTAAATTATAAGCATGTATGCATTTAGTCCCGTGTTGACTATGTACTGGATGAGGTTGGGCTATATAAGTGACTCTAGAGTGCTCCAATCATAACCTTGAATAGTCCTTTTGGGATGTACCGCAAATGTGTCTAATCCTTTCCAGGGTCATAACATTGACTTTCTGTTTATTTCTTTCTTTGATTCATAAAAATTTATATCTTTTCAAATCTTTCCATTTGTGAAACTTATGTGTTTTTTCTTTTTGGTGAATATCATAAGTTACTTGTGCTGATCATATGCGTTGTTTATTTAAAATAGAAAATAATTGGTGAATTATTCTTAGTATGTGATTATCTTCACTTTCTATAGTTACGTACAATGGCCTTTAGTGCTGATTTTTGCTTAGTATACTTAAAAGCAACGTAGGTCTAGCAAATGAAGTTCTATCTCTTTGTTTGGCCTTTGGATATGGATAAGTAGTCACGTATTTGTATTGATAAAAGTATCAAGGACTGCTGCCATATATACTCTACTAATTTATTTTAGACATCGGTTATTTTCATTTTCTTTCAACCTTTTTAAAACCATGTACTGTAAATTTGGTTGAAATTTTGTGTTTACGCAGCGTTTCTTTAATAAACAATTATAATCTTGTTTTATAACTATTTGCAAGCCCAAGTAGGGTAGTATTTCTTCTAAATTTGTTCTGCCTAAGTTCTGCCTCCGTGCCATTTTGATTCTATGATGTTGGTTTTGGCCTTTTTATTTGTATTCTACTTGCATTCTGAAATATGCTTTTTCAGGTACATGATTATTTCAAGGCATAACAGACCACCATCAATCCTTTATACTGTGGTACTGTTCTTGTTGGCTTGTCTATTTCATATAACCTTGTTACTGTGTTGGCTTATGTGAAATTTTGGTGCTAGATTTTTCTCTCCCCTATGCATCACCTTTGATTAGTACCAAAAATTGGATAAATTTCATAAGTTGTGACAAGTTTTATAACATTTGCAATGTGCCCCCCTAAACTACAAATTTGATAATCAACCCTAGAAGTTGAAGTCCCATGATATGTAGCCCCTACCACATATAATTGGTGTTATTAGTTTTCTTTTCTTTTCTTTTCTTTTCTTTTTAACATACATGAGAGTTTCACATGGTTCTGGGGTTTACATTTGAGCTGAAAAGAGCAGCAAATTGACCAAAATGCCATATATTGTCACCCCTTCCACTTTGATGCTTTCCTTAATAAAAAAAACAGACCTTCAGTTAAGTGAAGAGTTATTTAAGAATGGTGACTTTGGCAAATCATAATGGCTTTTGGGATAAGTGACTTTGGCTAGAGATATACGTCTCCGCTATGGTCATACCCTTTTACAAGAGTTATCGTGCAATTATTTGGTGACTTGACTTTTGGCTAAGTTCATGTCTTTCATTTCGTACCAATTTGTATTAGTTCTGGTTGGTGATGTGATGCAATCCAGGAGTTAGTGGAAAGCTATGATCTAATAGGTACCTTAATTCTGAGCAACAAAAGAGTATGGAAGAACAACTTTACTTGTAAGGACTGCAATGGCGAGGAAAATCAGATTATGTGTAATGCAAACTCATTGAAGAATTATGGAAAAGACAATCTAATGATTACGAAAAAATTAACTGTAAACTGTTCTGACTCTTTATTATAATCTATGCATTAGAAATGTAAAATTTTTAATTAGACGTGGGAAAATAAAGAAAAGACGGTTGATTACTTTGATTCAATAAAGAAATACGGGTATTCTTTCTCTCAAATACAGACATTTTATCTTTCGGTTTCACATGCATTGCTTATTCCAATTTTGTTGATTTCATGTTGTTCTGCTTGCCTGTTTATGCCTGCAACAGACATTCTGAGCTAGCATTGCATGTGACTCTGGATTCTGTGCAGAGTTGTAGACATGATAGTTGGAAAAGTTTGGCAAAGTACTTAGTAGAAGATGTCCCCCTCCTCTTGAAGTTAGAAGATCTCAAAGATGTTCAAAAAGTACTCTCTATGATATTCAAATCACCCCCTGCCGATTTGAGAGAATTCATTAAGTGGGTTGCAGAAGTTCGAAGACAAGAGGATGGGGGTGTAATCTTAAGTGAAGAGGAAAAAGGAAGGGTTGCAATCAAGGTATCGTTTTACAGTTTCCTTTCTAATTCATTATTTCCTGTTATTCTTTGAATATTTTGAGCTTTTAGAGGATGAACTATAGTTTTACAGTTTCTTAGAGATCTTGTACTCAAAAAGATGAACAACAAATAAATTTCTGATTTTGAGTTTTTAAGCTTTGGGATTTCAGGAAGAGGTATTGAAACAAATACAAGAGACCGAACTATTCAGACACGTCACAAGATGGTTGGCTTCGGAAAATTCATTTTGTAAAGCCTTCACATCATTGGGTAACAAAGATGGGTTACCTGAAATTGCTGCACGTGTTTGTTGCCAAGGTGCAGAACTTTTGACTGGGAAACCCAGTGGAATATGCTGTAGGAAAACAAATATAAAGCTTTTGAAGGCTAGTGATGAAAAGCCTGCGATGGTGGTATCTGGGACTGTAATTGCTGATGGCACTGAACAAGGAGTTGATATGTTCGTCCCTTTATGTCAAACTGATCCCAGTTCTCTGTGTGCTTTTGATCAAGGTGGTTGTATTGGAATGCTTCCATCTACAGCTGATGTTTTAACAGTACTTTTGTTTGCCCTGCCACAACATACATGGGCTGGCATCAAAGAAGCAAAACTAGAGGCGGAAATTAACATTCTTTTGTCAACTGACAATCTTCCTCCTTTTCTTAAAGACGAGGTACTATCTATTTCATTGATGCTTTTTTGTTTTTAGTTATACTTAATTTGACTGTGAAATTATTACTTATCCCAAAAGTTTAAGTGGATAAGAAATATTGAATTTAATCATTTTAATTAACATTCTAATATTGACCTCTTCTATTTCTTTATTTTTGTTAAGTTACTGGTTTAAGGCACCATCTTAAATAAAGTCCGAAAATCTTGTAGAACTTTTTCAATATTCACTAATGTGAAGATAAACATAGAATTGTCGATACAGCTGTCCTTTAGGAGTTAGACTGTCTTATTGTTTCATGGTGACTATAATTTTTGGTGCTTGAATCCAAAATATAGCATCCACAACCATGACGAAATTGATTCTTATTTCTAACTTAATGACCATTACAGGTTTTCTATTTGAGACGGCAGCTCCATTTCCTCATAACAGATCTTGGTGCTCCCATCCCTTCATGATATTCTTGTTTTCTATATCATGAGACGGCAGCCATTTCTTCACATAGCTCCTTTGTCTTTATTATTATTATTATTTTCAAGATTAATTGTTACTGAAGGCTGCACAAATATCAGTTGAACTAAAAACCTTGATAGTTATAGGCTGCACAATATCAACATTTTTATGAGTTTGCAACTCTTGAAATATTAAGTAAAATAGACCGATATTATTGGCTTGCTCCCCCTCGGGAGCTCCCCCAAAAGACTCTTCTTCGTCTTTCCTCTAGACCCTATGTCTCTTCTACTCCGCCCTAACTGGATTGGCACTATTTTGAATTATTCAAAACATAAATTTCCTTCAAACCGGTTTAGAGGAAACTTCATTCAACCCACTCTAATGAATGACATTTATCATCTAGTATGTTTGGATTCCTTAAAACCTAATGTTTGAGTTCATGAGTTAGTAGAATGAAAATTAATGACTATTAAAAATATTAAATAAAACATGTGTCTCTCACATATTAAAAGACACTTGTGATTCATTAGAGTTGGTTGAATGAAGTTTCTTTCAAACTGGTTTGGAAAAAATTTCTGTCCAGCAACAAAAAAACAAAAAACAAAATGTGCCCTTTTACACATAAGCAAAAGAGAGAGCTTGTATTTTTTATTTGACAAGTACGCTATAGCTTCTAGTAGCAACATTCGACAAAAAAAGGCTTCGTCTGAGTCGCAATTTGACTCAAAGTTTATCAAGCAGCTGAGAGAATTAATAGAAGATTTTATCAATCGGTGAGGGGTGAGTTTGGGGTCAATTAGAAATCAACCTTCATTGGAAATTTGATCAGGGGGGGAGCAAGAGTATGGAGTTCTGCGTATGAAATTAGAATTCTCACATTGGGTTGGAGGAGATCCCTCTGGTGGGGTATATCACGAGCAGATCGCTATTTCCGATTTCAACCATTGCCATAAGTATCAAAGGTGGAGATAGCGACCGATAATATCGAAGGGGAGGCAATACATTGGTTTTCTAGGGTGGTAGCATGTCGTGGAGAGCTAATTTGGAAGGACTTTGTAGAAGGGCCTCGTCCAATTTGGTCCTTCGGCATTTGAGAACGTCAATGACGGACTAGAAAAAAATTCAGCAAACATTAATAGTTTGAAAATACCTAATCGTTTTGAGCAGTTGTCTAATCTCACTCATAAGGGGTCAAAAATACAGTTAGTGTGGACATTCAATGAAGGACTTCAGCTGAAAATTCGACAAGAAGTCAAGGCTCAACTTCCACGAACCATGATAGCTGCTATTTCTTTTGCAAAAAGAGAGGCAAGACTCAATGAGGAAAACTGGCAAACAATCAAAGTGATAAATAAATCATCAACGGGCAAAAGCAACTTATCTTCGACCCTAACTTGCAAAATTATTACCATGCAAGAGGAGTCAATTGTGAAAAAGGTAAAAGTTTTGGAGTTGGAGTTGCTTCCATCATAATTTTTAGATATCTCCAACATTCATAATTGTTATGGTACAGAGGAGACCAAGAATCCGGTACTGTTGGACAAGGAGGATAAATTATCCTTACTGATTCTAAGGTATACAATAGATATTTATTATTTTTTGCAAAACATGAAAAACAAAAAGAAGAAGAAGAAAGGACTCGGATTGAAAGGGAAGGAATAAGATTATTTATGGGGGTTCTCTCATTACACAATCAATTATTTAGTTTCTCATTACAAAATCTTATTTTAGAAAATCTTGCTATAGCATAATCCATCAAAATAAAGAATGAAAGACATCAGTTATCCTCCTAGGATTTTTGTTTTTTCAAAGACTCTGCAATCCTCTTGGAAATGCAATAAGCAGTGGATTGGATGGTAATCATGGGATTGACCCCAATTGCAGTAGGTAGAATGCTTGCATCACATACGAATAACCCTTTTGCTTCCCAACTTTCACCATTCTCATCAACTGCACCTTCCTCCTCTGTGGCACCCATTCTACAAGTTCCCATCTGATGTGCAGAAGTATATACAGTCCAGTGTTCTCCCCATGAACCTACCCCTCCAACTGCTGTGACTGTGTCCAAGAACTCCTCCAAGTCCTTCTCCTTGATCCCTTTACATTTAATTCTCTGGCCATCACTCCTATATGTACCGACTTCAACGGCTCCGGCGGCAACCAAAATCCTCAAAGCCTGCCTCATCCCAGCTTGAAGATTTTCTTTATCGGTACGACTTAATCGATACTTAATCTTACCCTCTGCCCTCACCTCTCCTGAACCCTGATCTCTGACCAATGCAAAAAGGCTAGCAGTTCTAGCATACTTCACCATCCTTTCCTTCATGTCGCGCCCCGAAACCCATGGAAGTAATCCGCTAAATGAGCCAGGTCCTAGTGCAGAAGCTTCTATAATAGCCCGGGCATCGGAATCTTCTGAAACCACCTTATGAATTGAGGTAATGATTCCTCCCTCATATGTTTTGCCTCTGAGATTCGATATATTTTCTGGGATGTATCCCCAAACCAGTTGAACAGGGTGGAGGTGGAGGTTCCTGCCAATGTTTGGATTCTCCAAGCCACTAGAGATCATTAGAGGGGGAGTCAAGAGAGACCCGCATGCACAAATTGTTACTCTAGCTTGAATTTGCAGCTTCTTTGTGATTGTCCTACTCAAAGTTGTTGCAATCACTCCCAGGCATCTCTTTCTCATCATTCCATTCTTTTCATTTTCCAGTATGAGTTTCTCAGCTTTGCTTCCTGTTAGGATCACTGCACCACAGCTCACAGCATCAACTAGCCAAGTTGAATCAGTGCCTTTCTTATCTCCTGTTCTACAACCATAGCAGCAAGAACCACAATAATGATTTTCTGAGGAATTTGTTGCAACTGTCTCAACTTTCAAACCAAGATTCTCACACCCTTTTCGGAGTGCTTGATTCTGAAAGCTTTCTTCCATACACTCATCTCTGACACCAATCCTCTTACAAATGGCATCCATGGAAGATTGATAGCTAGAGCTTGTGTAAAGTGAGATCTTATGATCGACAGACCACTCTCGAAGAACTGAATCCGGTGTTTTGATAGATGCAGACCAGTTTACAGTAGAGCCCCCACCCACTGTTGAGCCTGCCACTATCATAGTTTTCCCATCAAGAGTTGACAAAAGTCCACCTGATTCATATAGTTCATTCATAGAAGGCCCTTCCAAAGAAGAATAGTCAGCGGGCACAAAATAGTTTCCCTTCTCAAGGACGATTACTTTTTGGCCAAGGCTTGCAAGCACTGCAGCAGCAACCCCACCACCACTACCAGAACCAACAATAACAACATCACATTTGATCTTGTATACGCTTTGCTCTAAATCTTCAATGACTTCAAGGCCTTTTTGGGTGAGAGATTGGACAATTGTGGAGTCACTTTCATACATTGTTTCTATAACTCCCTTCTCAAGTGGCCTCTCCCCATGGGGTTTCCTCAATTTTTCCCTGGTGTCAACTTGGTACCCGATTGCTTCCCATGCTGAATTTTCTGAATTTTCATCAACCTGCAATAAGCAGAAAAATGAATGAAAAAAAAAAAACTCAAAACTCTTAATGGGAACAATAAAAAGGAAAAATTCAAAAAATAAGTCAAAACTCTTAATGGGAAAAGTAAAAAGGAGAAACTTTTTATAGACATATGGAAAGTTTATAGATTTCTTTTGCAGGATCCAAGATATACCAATATTCTTTAACACCTAAAGATCGAAAATTTAATCAAACATAGATAAAAGAATGGATGACTCTCTTCTATGCCTCTAGATGATAAAGGGGAAAGATGCAAGATCATTCCTAATTTCTGTGAATATCATATTTGTCTCATATTTATTATATAAAGGGTAACTACGACTCAAATGTAATATTCCATCAAAACATAACAAATACGATGCTTCTTGATAAATTGGAGTTCAAATTGAAGTTTCTCCTCAAACTCCCTAAGCTGAATGTTCGAAAATAAAAAGGGAAAGGAAAATAGAAAGAGATCACAGTTGACACTCAGTCAGTCAGTCTTCCAATCTCTCAAAGTAAAAATAGTAATTATTAAGATGTTCTAGATTTCTTAGAAAATTATAGGTCAAAGATCTTAAAATCCTAACCATTACATTTTAATAAAATAGTTTAGATTTTGCGACCTCAACAATTACACTTTTGTAGAGGATTCTTCTTTCTTTTTTGTTTTTTCTTTTTCTTTTGTATTTTACTATTATATACTGAGGTGATAAAATCTAAATTATTTAATTAAAAAAGAACGGTTAGTTTTAAGAACTAATCTAGAGTTGTCATACTGAGAATCCTAATCCTAATTAAGATTTCCATGTTAAGCAAACCTAATAGGTTTTGTTTAATAACACTTTTTCCTTCTCTTTTATTTCCTCTTTTCAAAACAAAATATTAACAAACAATCCAAAACACTCAAAATTACTTTTACCTTTAAGTCACATTAAAACAATTATTCAAATAAAAAACAAAAGGTACCCTTTAAAAAGCAATAACAAAAAAAGCTAATTTATGTTTCTTTATCAAGAGCTTAATCATTTCACCAATTATAGACCGTCACGTCAAGTTTGTAAAGAAATTATAGTAAAAACTATAGTAATCAAGAATTTTCCTTTTATCAAACTAATTTTGAAACCATAATGCAGACAAAAAAGGAAATTGCACATATAGGAACTGCCAAAAAGCATGCATCAATAATGTGCTGCTAAAAAAAAGGCGTTTCCAAAAACCTGTTTTCAGAAATTAGTCTTCAAAAAGTTATATATACATAAAGCATCTATTTCTCTCTGAAAATAGAAAAGAACAAAAGCACTAAAACAACATCATGTAGCTAAATTTTCTTCTCACTCACCACAAAATTCTTTATGAAAACTGTTTATTAGAAATAGAAGAGGGGTGAGATACCATATATAGTGGATTAAAAGCATTACCCTTGTGAAGAAATTAAAGAAGCAGAACATTTTAATAGCCATAAACGCTATCCTTAAGGGTAGCAGACGCCTTTCTCTTGACCATTTCTTGAGAATTTCTTCCCTCTTTTCCAAAGAAATATCGGAGAAATTAAGAATAAATGGCCATTTCCTATCAAAGCACAGATACCCACAAAGCAATAGTGTTCCCAGTCTGAATGAGAGCATCTTCAGAACTATGCTCACTATGAACACAGCCTGTGGTATGCACCTCTTCACCATGATCTCTGCTACCTGTTTTCCATTAATCAAACAGAGAAAGTTAACATGTTATACATATTGATTAATTCGTACTTGAAGACAACTATCAAAATTGTTTTTTTTTTTTTGTTGGGAAAAATACATTTAACCTCCCGAAGTTTGGCCCTTTTTTTTATACTGCTTCCGATGATTAAAAACGGGTTATACCAAAAAAGTTTTTGAATTTTGCAATATAACTCATCCATTAGACAATTCTATCTTCATCGACAGAAAATGCCGCACGAGTCAATAACTTTTTTTAAAAATTCCGTCTTCTACGACCGAATTATCTAACGGATTGGCTAAATTGCAAAATTCATAAATTTAGTGGTGATTCATTGTCAATTTTTATACATTAGAGGCAAGATTGAAAATGTAGTCAAACTTGGGGTGGATTAAACGTATTTTTCCCTTTTTTTGTTTTTGTTTTTGTCTGTTTCTTGTATAGAGTTAAATAGGGAATAAGAAGAAAGATAGGATTTAGACAATTCACCTCATCAGGGATTGGAGGCTGAGACCCAGAAGCTTTGTAGAAGGAATGGAGGGACTGGTCGTCAGCTGGGATGCTTTCACATGGCAGGGGAGGGATAAGAGCCTCACAGATGGCAGCCAGTGTGTCGATCTGAGCTGAAGAGAAACCATGGCTGTAACTTCCCTCTCTCCTCCCTCCTCTCAACAGTGTGTGACTGCTCTTCATATCTTTCTTTTTCTTTTTTCTTTTTTTTTGTCTTGTGTTGATCTTCAGTGATATCTTTCTCTGTTTTATAGAGTTGTTGCTTGAAAATGGTGGGTTCGACTCTTGGAGCATGGCTTCTGTGGTGTAGGGAACAGCAAGTACAGAACAGTTACTTTCAGAGAGAGGGTGGGAGAAACAGACACGACAGTTTTGTAGCAGAATCTGAACAAGACAGCCGTGCTGATTTTTCACTTCGGCATCGTTAAATTGTACGACAGTTAATTAAATAGTATTACTCTACTATTTTAATAGCACTAATTACAACTGTTATTTAAATATGAGACAGAAAGTTGGAGAAAATTTCATCCAACCCACACTGATATATGATAAGTGTCATTTATCAATATTGGATTCCTCAATGTTAAGAAACCCAACATTTGAAAAAAAACATTTTAAAATGTTTAGGTTCTTAGGTAGTAGAATAAGAGTTAATAACTATTAAGTTTTGAGGAACTCAATATTGATAGATGACACTTGTCATGTATCAGTGTGGATTGGATGAAATATCTTTCAACTTGAGTTGGAGGAAATTATTGTCCTTAAATATGAGTAGACCTAATTATAATAATAAATATTAAAATTAGGTGAAACATTAATATGGTTTGGATTATGTGAGATACAATAAATTAAAAAGTAGAAATCTTTTAAATGTTATAATGATGAGATAGTAATGGTTACACAACTGCACGTACACCTACTCTCAAGTTTTTGCCTCTTCCGGTGAAGAATCACATCTGGCTTGGCAGTCTAGCCGTGGCAATCGTCATGACTGGACTCCTCCTCCTCAAGGCAAACATTTTGTCATTGTTGCCGCCATTTTCAGAGACCAACCGGGAAAACATCATCTCAGCCTATTCTAGACGCCTCCCAGCCAAGGAAGCAAATCAAGAGGAGAAGCCCATGCTGTCCTTTTGCCGAGTAGCTTGCCTTTCAAACCTCTCCTCTCATCTTAGAGCATCTCCAGCAGATTAGCTAAGCAATATGTAGTTTAGCTAGTTAAAAAATTATTTTTTATTATTTTAGCTACTAACTTTTTACTACAACTCCAACAGATTATCTACTCTATTCTCTATTTTTTTTTAAATATTATTATTTAATCTTTTTTATTATTATTAAATTTTCATTTCTCTCTTTCTCACTCCACGCCTACCCACCCCCTCTCCTGAGATTCTTCTTCTTCCCCAATCCCCTTTCCCATTTCTCTCTCTCTCACCACGCTACCCACCCCCCTCTCCTGATTCTTCTTCTTCCCAAATCCCCTTTCCCATTTCTCTCTCTCTCACCACGCCTACCCACCCCCCTCTCCTGATTCTTCTTCTTCCCAAATCCCCTTTCCCATTTCTCTCTCTCTCTCACCACGCCTACCCACCCCCCTCTCCTGATTCTTCTTCTTCCCAAATCTCCTTTCCCTTTGTCTTCCACACCGAGAGAAACAAAAAAGATCCATGGTTTTTCTTCTTTCCAAATCCCCATTCTGTATTTTACTCGTCACACCGAGAGAAACCAAAAAAGAGAGAAATCGCAGGCGGAAGGTATGTTTTCTGATTTGTGGGGAGTTTCTTGTGGTTGAGTTTTGACGGGATTGATGGTTTTGGTTGTGGATGATTTTAGTGGGTTATGGAAGATTTTGGTGGGTTGTGGATATTTTGTTTGTCAGTAAGAAGAGGAGGGAGACGATTCCGAAGGTGGTGGAGCCAGAGCATGTAACGGAGGAGGCTGAGCAATTCATCAAAAAATCCATGTGTGTTCAGTGAAGGGAGATGGGGAAGATCCGTGTGGGTTGGGACAGAGCGAGAGAGCAAAGCGGTTGGGTTCGGCGAAGGGAGAGAGAGAAAAGGAAGTGAGAAAATATTAAACAAATGCTATAGTGTGCTACAGTGAATAGCACCAAATTGCTATTCACTGTAGCAGTTATTAGCAAAAAGTGTAGTTTAACTATTTTGGAGCTAAGCTGCTGGAGATGAAAATAACCCATAATAGCTATATTTAGCTAATAGTGTCTATTTAAATAGACTTAGAAGGAGACTCTTTGTTCACCATTCTAGCCATAAACTCTCCCCATCTAACTACTTAATGGTCAGCAGCCCACGTTCTTGCTGACATCAACCAGATGCTCTCTTCTTGAAAATAGTTCTTGTACTCTCTTTAAACTACTATCCAATAAATATCTCTTAAACTTTCAATATTGACAAAATCTTTCTCAAACTATCAAACAATTGTCAATGACTTTCCAAAGCTAACAAAAATATAAAAATGACCCTACAAATTTTTCAGTAAAACAAAAATACCCTTATAAATTTGAAAAAATAATAATAATTTTTTAATTTTATTTATTAAAAAAAAACGAAAACCTTTATAATTTTTTTTTTTTTAAAAAAATAAATTTGGCCAATTGGGTGATAGTTTTTATTATTTTTTTATTTTAGTTTTTTCTATAATTATTTTATTTTATTTTATTAAGGGTATTTTTGTCTTCGGAGAATATTGACACTTAATTGGTAGTTTGATGAGGACATTATCAATTGAGTGGTAGTTTGAAGAGGGTATGTAGACTTTCCCCTAAAAGTTTTGATACATGTTAGTATATGGTTGGAAACATATTAATCACTAAAACAATAATTTTAACATCGTCTAATTATACATTGACACATTTCAAAAATTGTAAAATAATTGTTATAAGTCTAATATTACTCTTTTCTAAAAATAATACTTATGAGAATTGAGAATAATGATTTCCTATAATTGGTTGTCCGAATTGTACGTAATTTGGGTAGCCTTGCAAAGAGAGGGGCTGCAGGTTCACTTGTTCCGAACAGTTTAAGATGAAGAGCCCACCTATTTGGGTGATCCATATCCTAGTTTTGAAATTTTCTTGAAAATATAGAGAACCTTAATCCTATTACATGTTTCGATATATATTATTGTATTTGTATCAATTTATTTGCGAGAAATGTTACATATTAAATAAGTATATGCATGCTATCCATCAAAGTTGCTTTAATGTAATCCTCCCATAGCATTTGGTGGATGGAAATGAGATTGTTGATTGGGGGACTATGCTACATCAATTTTGATTGATAGAATGCGGATACTTGTTCAATATATAACATTTCTCTTTATTTGTGTTTTAATGAAAATGTGATTTTTTTTTTTTAAATTAATGCTACTTTTCACATCCATTTCACACTAGTTGATATGACGCGATTGAAATGAGTAATGCTATAAAGAAGACCTATATCTTCCTTGTGTCCTCCTAAAATTGATATGGCTTTTAAAATCACTATTAAATTTGTGATAGATAACTATTGAATTTTAATTTAATAATAATTTTAAAAAATACATCAATTTTGAGAGACATAAGGAGAACATTGGTCTTCCTTCTAGCATTACTCGTTTGATAAGTAGCTTTTTTTTTTTTTTTTTTAAGTGGTTGACATAAAAATCAACCATTCCACAATAAATATCTTGCCATGTCATCCCCCCCCCCCCCCCCTAAAAAAAAAAAAAAGAAAACCAGAATCATCACATAAAACCTTAGTTCGTAGCATCCAAGCCAAAATTATTAATGATACATTTTTTT
Source organism: Betula pendula (assembly GCA_900184695.1). Classification (NCBI taxonomy): domain Eukaryota; kingdom Viridiplantae; phylum Streptophyta; class Magnoliopsida; order Fagales; family Betulaceae; genus Betula; species Betula pendula. Next base: position 1,715,663 of record FXXK01000051.1, read on the forward strand.
TCCCCCCGGGGGTGGGGGGAAGGCGGACTTTTTAGAATCTTTACTTAATTTACTGTGTTTATATGCAACAGTTATTCCCTACAGAATAATTAATTAAAAAAAAATGGAATCCAAGACTTAGTGCCCTGTGGCATCACTTTAACGTTTCCTAATTTTTTTTTAAAAAAATATTTACGAGCATTTATATAGGAATTAAATTCTTATTAAATGCAAAATACAAAGAACTCATACACATGTCCATTTAATAAATTAAATTGTCAAAAACAAAAGAAAAAAAAAAATCTTATTAGAGGAAAACTCTTTACTTAATTTTCTCTTGCATTTGGTGTGGATCCTTTTGTAAGATTTGTTTGTATGACATTGCCCAATAATTCAAGGATGTGAAAGCAAAAAGGGTTTGGACTTGGAAGAGTGGAGATGGGCTAATTTAGGAGGAATAAATTTTGGGCCCAATCACAGGCTCCGGATGCATCTTGCTCGACCTTCTTTCGTAAATCATTTTCAGTCATTGTTGTTTGTCGTGACTCATAAAGAAATTTCTTCAACGCGTGAAAAAAAAAAAAAAAAAAAAAAAACTCCTTCTCTACAGTTTGACTTTTTTTTTTTCTCTACAGTTTGACAGTTGGAGAAGCGAAAGGAGCTATGAAGGACAGATCTGTCCTTTGTTGTCCTTACAAGGAATAGAATATTCCCAGATTACAGTAAACTGGAAGAAGTGCTATTTTGATTCCGCCCCCAACAACTCGAATACCAAAACCAAAATAGAAAAATTCTTGTACTTGAATAAGCCTAAAGAAGTAAAATAAGAAAATGAATAAATCGATTGTTTTGAGGGGATTTATCACTTTAAGGGGATCAACCTCTAAATATTACATTAAGCAATTGATGTTTATTACTGATTGAATGTTCATACGGCATCTTCATCCTTCTATGAAAAGGATTATTACTTATTCTAAGAAAGTAATTATTATTGAATCTTATACTAACGAGAATATTGCAATTATTACAAAATACTACCTTAAAATAAAGAGTGTAATAATATGCGGTCATTATAATTATAAGAATACTATGAGAATATTCGAGAGATCTTATCATTGAAATTCATCGAAGAGAATTGTTCAACGTATGTTTAAATTTTGAAATTTAAACTAGTTACATGTTCTAGGCCATTCAATACAACGAAGGAATGAATTCTTCGAATTACATAACCCTCATTAATTTTATAGAAATTGCGGGGAATCTTGCTCCCTCATTCCAACTTTTCAAGGTCACGGACTCAATATTACATAGTCAACACAGTCGAAAGGCCAAAACTATAGCAAATGTATGTGGCATAATTCTTAATTCTATCCTCTAGACAAGAAAATAAGTTCCACCAAAATGTGAACTAGACCTCTTTTTTGGCATGTCAGGAACATTCGGTCGACTAGACTACGAGAGTACAGAAAGTCCTTCCTCATACTGTTAAACCTTTAGTCATTGGTTGGATGAGATTTGAACATGTTGTCTGACTTCTTTGAAAGGAAATGTTTGTAGATTTTTTGGTAAAAAACTATGTGGCCAAGGCCCAAACCTAATCCATAGGTGTAGAAAAAATGATAAAGAGACGAAAAGCCAACAAATCAACGGTGAAAATGTCAATGACAAAAAGGTGACCATCTAGAATATGGAGTCCACTAATCACTGAGAATGGGAGTTGGGGGACTTCGCAAAAGAAAAGAGATAATGTTTTAGTTAGCAAAAGAAATTGTAAGACGCTTCAAAAGAGAGCTAGGGTTTTATTAGATTGAGAATATGAGTATGAGTGTATGGTTTTACCTAGAATAATGAAATGATTTCCTTTTATGGAGAGCGTTTATTGGTGAGTTTTAGCTTTAGTTAAATTTTTTACTATTTGAGATTAAAGTCAGACTGAAATCATAGAGTAATTTTCCTTAGTGCTACGATCCCGATATGTTTTAGCAGGAGTTACTGTCTTTATTTAAGTAGATATTATGCTGATATGGCTAGTCGAGCTATCTAAATTTTTCTCTCTAATCGAGATATATCATCTATTTTTTATTCTATTCTTTTGTATTGGCGTTCGTAGTCTAGTTGAGACTTTCGATTCGAGCTTTATCATCCTTGACTCGAATCCTAAGCTCCAAGGTTTGCTTTCCCAATCCAAATTGGTTGAGCGAATAGCTGGTCTATCATCATCAATATCATAATCTATTGATGAATGATTAAGAGAATTGGGAGACTTTGCAAAAGAAACAAATAAACTAAATAGACAAAAATAAAAATGAAAAAGAGACAAAAAGCCAGCAAATTAATCAACATGATAATGACAAAGAGATGACCATGAGTAGTATGGAATCCACTGCTAAAATCATTACTTTTTTTTTTATTATTTATTTATTTGTATTTGCAATCAAGTTTAGACAGTTAACAGTCCACTTAAAAGGTATTGGACCAGTCTTAGTCTCAATCCGTGGGCCGTGAGACCTAGGGCTCCAATAATTGCCGACTGAGTAGAGTGGAAGACTACGGCACCACAGGTCCACACCCAACGGCTCTTCTTTCTAGAAGCAATGCCCAATTGCCCATTACTTTCGCCATTATGGCTGACCACTCTGTTTCCCCGTCTAACTTTGTTGGCCGACTAAATTTTCTAAAATCCACAATCTTGTGGAATTAGAGGCAAGAGTACATGTTCCCAAGTCTTGCTATTGAATTGAGTACGTTTGGTTTGAAAAACTGTTTTTGATGGGATACAAAGGTAAAAATAGTTTTGAGTTATTTTTTAATGTTTTTATCTTGAATAAAAAATAAAAAACAAAATTTTAAGAAACATAGCTAAATTTTCTAGAAAAGGGCATTACTTCTATTTTGTATGAAAATGTTGTAAGATTATTTTCAAGAAAATTATTTTTTGGAATAGGAGTATTTGATGCTTTGGTATCTCCCCCTTTTACTTTTTCTTTTTTCTTTTTTTTTGAATATAGTCACACCTTTTCATTAATGTGAAAAGACAAAAAAATTGCAGTCAACAGTTACAATGTCTATAATACAATGAAAAACTTATTTCATATGAACTTGTTCATCCATAAGAAAAAGTACTTTCTTAACTAACTTATGAGCTACTCTATTTCGTGTTATTTATAAACAATTTTTAGATATATAAATATGATAGACTGTTATTTATTGAGAAAAAAATAATAATGAGACAAGGGTTTTAAATTATTAAGTAGAAATAAGTATATCGTAAATAAAAAAGTTTTTATCTATTATTCAGCTAAAAATTGTTGTTGGATATTAGGTTTATTTATAGAGAATAACTTTTATCATGCTCAGGCATACACCCAGTCATTTACAGCTTATAATAAGAGATTAACCCATCAACTTAAAACATACAATAGTATGAACACAAAAAGGTCGAATTTTTTAAACAAAACCAACTAGAGCTGGAAATGAATAAAGTTGTTCATGAACTAGCTCGGGCTCGGCTCAGAATCCGTTCATTTATTAAACGAACAAAGTTTGAACAAAAATTTTATAATCATTTATTAAACAAGTCAAAATTGTATAAACTTGATTCGGCTCGTATAATTTTATTTTTATTATTTTCATAATATTATTTTGGAATAATTAAAAATGAATTATCTTCATAATAAAATATATATAAATTGAATTATTGTAATTGTGAGTTTTGATATATATATATGTGTGTGTGTGTGTGTGTTAAGAATCTATTATTATAATATATAAAAGATAAACATATAATAATGTAATCTAATTATTTAAATAATAAATATTAACAATAATTAAATAACTAATAATTAGTATGATTTTGTCAAAAAAAAAAATCATGACATTTACTTTATATATGAAATTGATAAGTTAATTGAGTAGCTAGTGTACCAACTCGAGCTCATTCAAAAAAATAAATGAAGAGAGTGAACAAATTATCTAACTTGGTGATAAACTTGAACTTAGCTCATGTTCTAAAAAATTTAAACGAACCAAACTTAAACATTCAATACTCAGCTCCGCTATGCTCTATTGGAGTATTCTCATTCAAATCCTTATTTTGAGGAAATCTCTACTTTAAGAAGTCAAAATATTAAAATGTTCATTTTTTTACTCTCCAACGAGCTCCCTATTTTTTAGACAAAAAAAAAAAGAAGGTATTGTTCACTTATCAAATCATTAAAAAAATAAATAAATTAAAAGTTTGACATTCTCTCTACTCATAAGAATAAATAATTCCTTAAAAAAAATATTTAAATGGAAGAGTAAAAATGAATTATTAGTTTGTGGAGCTGGATATAAGTGTTTGAAAAATAAATCAGTAAAATAAGAAAAATGTGATTTTTTAAGGATAGAAATTTTCTACAAACTGGTTTGCAGAAAACTCTTACAAACCAGTCTCTAAAAGTGACATGTGTCATTTAAATATATGAAAAACACATGAAATATGAGAAATGCATGCTATTAAAAAAAGCATGTACTTCTCACAAGTTAAGGACACATGTCACTTTTAAAGATTGGTTTGTATAAATTTTTTACAAACCAATTTATAGAGAATTTTTGTCCTAATAAAAATATAGAATAAATTTAAAGAGCCGGATTAAAATACTCTTGCCGCCCTCAAGCCAACCCATTAATTCGTTCTCTCATTTTCAGCCCACGGTGTTCCTCTAACATGTCAATCTTGTAATTCCTTCAGATCTTCTTCTCCATTATTTTCCTCAACCAGCGCCTATGTCCTCGCAGTAATGTAAGATTTCTTTCTCATTTTCTATTTTTTATGGATACCTTTTGATTGGTTTAGAAAATCCTGATGTCGCTAGTTTCTCATTTTCTTTTCTTTTCTTTTTTTCATTATTGTTCTTTTAATTTTTGCTGTTCGTGTCTGCATTGCATTTCTTTGTGTACGTGGATGGCATTCTACATCTGTTTGGTTACAGAGAATTCCGTTGGAATGAAAACAAAATCATGTAAGGCTTATACTGGTTCTTCGTTCAAGAATGAAAAAGAAAATTCAGGCCAAAGTGTGATGTGTCAATCTTTTATTTGGTGTTGATGAGTAAATTTAACTAAAATGTGAAAAATCCTTCTCTAGTCGACTTAACACTTTAACCAAAAAAATTTGATGAGTGAACAATACTCATCAAATTTGATGAGTACTATTCACTCATCAAATCTTAAAAAATTAATATTTTATCGCTCTTTCTTTATTTTTTATTTTTCCTTCCCCTTTTCTTTTTCTTCTTCTTTCCTCTCCCATGACAAAACTCACATACTAATAATAATAATAATAATAATATATAGGAAAGAATATTCTAAATGTTTTTTTATCACAAATTTTTAAGAAAAAGATAAATTTTTTAAAAAATTGACCATTAGAATAAGGCAACAATTAAAAAAATATGACTATTAGGAAAAAAACAAAATTTTCAAAACATGACTGTTAGGATAGGACAAATATTAAAAAATATCACGATTAGTAAAAGACAAACATTTAAAAATATAAATGTTTGAGAAAGAATAAAGAAATCTTTGAAAAATAATATTTAAATGAAATAGTGATAGTCGATAGTTAATTTGCTGAGGTTGTTAGAGGTGCTTTAAAAAAGTTGATGGTTAAAATAGAGAAAAAGTAGTTTTCAGTTAAATTGGATAGTAAAATTTGTTAAAGCCACTAGGAATGCTCTTAATCTAAGTTATTATCTATTTACAATTATTTTACAACTTTTACATGTGTCAACATGTAATTATAGGATGTTAAAATTATTTTTTTAGTGGATAATATGTTTCTTCTCCCCACATGCTAACACGTGTCAAAGAGTTATAGAATAGTTGTACTTGTAACATTCATTACTTTTTTATTTTTAATTAGATAGCTGGGATTTTACTGTCTTATTATTACAACTTTAAAAAGATTTCTATGAAGGTTCTCCAACCATATAATGTTTCACTTAATTTTAATTTATTCATTATTACAATTAGGTTTACTCATGTTTCAATAAATAGTTCCTCCATTTTCCTCTTCTACGGGCATTGAATAAATAAATAAAGGACATAAATTAGTTATAAAATAAATTTAATAAAATAATATGTGTTTATAAAACACGTAAAAATATATTTTTTTATTAAAATTATTAAAAAAAATACGTATCATTTTGTGTGAACTAGCTCATAGTTAATTTATGTCCAAAAGAAGTAAGTAACTCATGTACTAAAAGTCCCATTAACAGCCAAATCCCAAAGAATTTTGCGGGGTTGACTTATTCAGATTCTGCCGCAAAAACTGTTCTGTGTCTTTTTCCCTCTCTCTGAATCTTTCTCTCCCGTGGACCCCTTGTATTGTTCTGTACTCACTGTAACTTCCCCGAACCACAAAAGCCATGCCCCAAGAGTCGAACCCAACCATTTACAACAACTCTATAAAACAAAGAAAGATATCACTGAAGATCAACACAAGAAGAAGAAAAAAATAAGGAAAAGAAAGATATCATTACAGAGAGAGAGAGAGAGAGAGATGAAGGGAAGGAAGAGCAGTCACACATTGTTGAGAGGAGGGAGGAGAGACGGCAGTTACAGCCATGGTTTCTCTTCTGCTCAGATCCAATCACTGGCTGCCATCTGTGAGGCTCTTATCCCTCCCCTGCCATGTGACAGCATCCCAGCTGACGACCAGTCCCTCCATTCCTTCTACAAAGCTTCTGGGTCTCAGCCTCCAATCCCTGATGAGGTGAATTGTCTATATCCTATCTTTCTTCTTATTCCCTATTTAATTCTATTCAAGTTTTATGGCTGGTGGCTAGAGATAGCCTATCAACAGGGGAGAAGCTGTTGCTTTTGGGTCATTCTGGTGATGTCTTAAGCCATTTTTGCAGGGGTTGTGTTGAAAGCAGAGATCACCTCTTCTTTTTAGCTTGTTGGACTAAATTATTGATTAAATGATTACATTTACCTCTTTTTATAAGCTTGATTGATCAAATGATCATCGGTCTGAGTTCAAACCATGCCTTTGTCAATTCACACCATTTCAATTAAACATTTCGGCTGTCCGGCTTATCTATTAAAAAGAGAGTTTGAACCTACACGTGAAGGAGAGTGTTAGAGTATTTATTAAATGATTAAATTTATCACTTCTTATAAACTTAAGTTTTTTAAACATTTGGTGATTTAACATAGCTTTTGCAGAGGATTTGCAGAGAGTTAGTTTGTAAAAATCTGATTGGAGATCTTTGCGTTAAATGCGAGGATATTATGGAATGGGGTTTAAGGGAGCATAAGGGTAGAAGCATGAAACAGAGTTTATGTAAACTCAGTTGGGGTGTGGCTATTTATCACTTTTTTTTTTCCTATTCAATTCAGGAAAGGGAAAGGGAAAATGCTGGAAAGAAGTAAGTTGAGATGGTGGCTTAAAGTTGTAATCTTGCAGCTATGTTTTGTTTGTTGTGAATGGTATTGTTTTGTTGAGTTGTTGAGTTGTTGAGTTGAGTTTTGTAAAGGTTAGTTGCCGTTGCAACTTTTGGTCCAGCATATTTGCTGGAGTGTTTTGTACTTTGTGTTCTCTTTTATAGAAATTCTTATTCACCCAAAAAAATAATGATTCTATACAAGAAACAGGGGGAAAAAAAAAACAATTTTGGTAGTTGTCATCATGTAATCAATATCATATGTATAACATGTTTTCTCTTTTAATGGAAAACAGGTAGCAGAGCTCATTGTGAAGAGGTGTCAACCACAGGCTGTGTTCCTAGTGAGCTTAGTTCTGAAGATGCTCTCATTCAGACTGGGAACACTACTGCTTTGTGGGTATCTGTGCTTTGATAAGAAATGGCCATTTATTCTTAATTTCTCCGATATTTCTTTGGAAAAGAGGGAAGAAATTCTCAAGAAATGGTCAAGAGAAAGGCGTCTGGTACCCTTAAGGATGGTGTTTGTGGTTTTTAAAATCTTCTGCTTCTATAACTTCTTCTCAAGGGTAATGCTTCTAATACACTATGGTATCTCACCCTTCTATTTCTAAATTATGGTATATTTTTGTTGGGTACTAAGAAACAGTTTTCATAAAGAATTTTGTGGAGAGTGAGATGAAAGTTTAGCTACATGTTGTTTTAGTGGTTTTGTTCTTTTCTATTTTCAGGGAGAAATAGATAACAACTTCTGATAACTTATCTTAGATGTTTTATTTATGTATAATAGTGTTTTGAAGATTAATTTCTGAAACAGTTTTTGGAAACCCTTTTTTTTAGCAGGACATTATTTTCTGTTTAATGAATTGCCTTTCTGGGTGTGGGCTACTTTATTGATGCATGTTTTTGGTAGTCGCTATATGTGCAATTTCCATTTTCGTCTGCATTATGGCCTCAAAAGTCAAAACTAGTTTGATAAAAAGAAAAAAATTTGTTTAACATGGAAATCCTAATTAGGATTAGGATTCTCTGTAAGATAACTCCACGATTAGTTCTTAAAACTAACCATTATTTTTAATTAAATGATTTAGTTTTTGTCACCTCAATATATAATTTAGTAAGATACGAAAAAAACTATAAAAAAATAAAAAAACAAAAACAAAAGAAAATAGGAATCCTCTACAAAAGGAAATTGTTGAAGTAGCAAAATCTAAACTACTTTATTAAAAATAATGGTTAGATTTTTAAGATCTTCAATTTAGAATTTTTGTAAGAAATCTAGAACATCTTAAAAATTAGTTAATTACTGTTTTAACTTTGGGAGATTGGAAGACTCGGTATTGGAAGACTCAGTGTCGACTTGATCTCCTGCTATTTTCCTTTCTTTTTTTTCTTTTTTTTTTTTTATTTCAAACATTAAGGTTAGGGAGTTTGAGGAGAAACTTCATTTTGAACTCCAATTTATCAAGAAGCATCGTATTTGTTATGTTTTGATGGAATATTACATTTGAGTCGTAGTTACCCTTTATATAATAAATATGAGACAAATATGATATTCACAGAAATTAGGAATGATCTTGCATCTTTTCCCCTTTATCATCTGGAGGCATAGAGGAGATTCATCTATTCTTTTAGGTATATCTTGGATCGTGCAAAAGAAATCTATAAACTTTCATATGTCAATAAAAAGTCTCTCCTTTTTACTTTTCCCATTTAAGAGTTTTGAGTTATTTTTTGAATTTCTCCTTTTTATTCTCCCATTAAGAGTTTTGAGTTTTTTTTTTTTTTTGGCTTATTGCAGGTTGATGAAAATTCAGAAAATTCAGCATGGGAAGCAATCGGGTACCATGTTGACACCCGGGAAAAATTGACGAAACCACATGAGGAAAGGCCACTCCAGAAGGGAGTTATAGAAACTTTGTATGAAAGTGACTCCACAATTGTCCAATCTCTCTCCAAGAAAGGCCTTGAAGTCATTGAAGATTTAGAGCAAAGCGTATACAAGATCAAATGTGATGTTGTTATTGTTGGTTCTGGTAGTGGTGGTGGGGTTGCCGCTGCTGTACTTGCAAGCTCTGGCCAAAAAGTAATCGTCCTTGAGAAGGGAAACTATTTTGTACCCGCAGACTATTCTTCTTTGGAAGGGCCTTCCTTGAATGAGCTATATGAATCAGGTGGACTTTTGTCAACTCTTGATGGGAAAACTATGATCTTGGCCGGCTCAACGGTGGGTGGAGGCTCTGCTGTAAACTGGTCTGCATCTATCAAAACACCAGATTCAGTTCTTCGAGAGTGGTCTGTCGATCATAAGATCCCACTTTACGCAAGCTCTAGTTATCAATCTGCCATGGATGCCGTTTGCAAGAGGATTGGTGTCAGAGATAAGTGTATGGAAGAAAGCTTTCAGAATCAAGCACTCCGAAAAGGGTGTGAGAATCTTGGTTTGAAAGTTGAGACAGTTGCAACAAATTCCTCAGAAAATCATTATTGTGGTTCTTGCTGCTATGGTTGTAGAACAGGAGATAAGAAAGGCACTGATTCAACTTGGCTGGTCGATGCTGTGAGCTGTGGTGCAGTGATCCTAACAGGAAGCAAAGCTGAGAAACTCATACTGGAGAATGAAAAGAATGGAATGATGAGAAAGAGATGCCTGGGAGTGACTGCAACAACTTTGAGTAAGACAGTCACAAAAAAGCTGCAAATTCAGGCTAGAGTAACAATTTGTGCATGCGGATCTCTCTTGACTCCCCCTTTAATGATCTCTAGTGGCTTGGAGAATTCAAACCTTGGCAGGAACCTCCACCTCCACCCTGTTCAACTAGTTTGGGGATACATCCCAGATAATATATCAAATCTCAGAGGCAAAACATATGAGGGAGGAATCATTACTTCGCTTCATAAGGTGGTTTCAGAAGATTCCGATGCTCGAGCTATTATAGAAGCTTCTTCACTAGGACCTGGCTCATTTAGCGGATTACTTCCATGGGTTTCGGGGCTCGACATGAAGGAAAGGATGGCGAAGTATGCTAGAACTGCTAACCTTTTTGCATTGGTCAGAGATCAGGGTTCAGGAGAGGTGAGGGCAGAGGGTAAGATTAAGTATCGATTAAGTCGTACCGATAAAGAAAATCTTCAAGCTGGGATGAGGCAGGCTTTAAGGATTTTGGTTGCCGCTGGAGCCGTTGAAGTGGGTACATACAGGAGTGATGGCCAGAGAATTAAATGTAAAGGGATCAAGGAGAAGGACTTGGAGGAGTTCTTGGACACAGTCACAGCAGTTGGAGGGGCAGGTTCAAGGGGAGAACACTGGACTGTATATTGTTCTGCACATCAAATGGGAACTTGTAGAATGGGGGCCACTGAGGAGGAAGGTGCAGTTGATGAGAATGGTGAAAGTTGGGAAGCAAAAGGGTTATTTGTATGTGATGGAAGCATTCTACCTACCGCAATTGGGGTCAATCCCATGATTACCATCCAGTCCACTGCTTATTGCATTTCCAAAAGGATTGCAGAGTCCTTGAAAATGCAAAAATTCTAGGACGATAACTAATGTCTCCCATTCTATATTTTGAATGTACTCTAGCAATATGATATGCAATAAAGATTGTGTTATGAGAAAATCATTAATTGACAGTGTAATGAGAGAACCTCCATAAATTATCTTCTTTCTTCCCCTTCAATTTATTTTTTTCATCTTGGGGCAACACCAATATGAGAGAGAGAGAGAAACCAAGCAATTGTTTGTTCATGTGTTTTGGGGTGTTTTTTATTTTTTGTTTGAAGAAATGTTTTAACATAAAGGTGAAAACATTTTTCAGTGTTTTATTCTAACAATAGGGATTCTCTCTCATGGTCTAAAATTGACAAGTTTCTCATTTCTTCTGATTGGGAGGATTACTCTTCGAACGTTGTTCAGAGCAAGTTACTTGGACTTTTTTCAGATAATTTCCCTATACTTCTTGATTGTGATGATTTTCAGAGGTATATAAGTTACTTTAAATTTGAAAAACATGTGGTTGAAAACTAATTGATTTGTTGAGAAGGTGAGACACTCGCGGTGGAACTCTTATTGCTTTCAAGGGTACCTCAGCTTTGTCTTAACTCAGAATTTAAAAGCTTTGAAAGTCGGCTTAAAGAAGTGGAATGAATTGGATTTTGGTAATGTTAAATAGAGAAAAATGGCTCTTCTTGATGAGCTACAAGACCTAGAAGTGGCTTAGGAGCAGAGGCCTTTGTCTAGGGAAGAGAATTGAGGAAGAGTGTGGTTACAACGGAGTTAAAAAAGACTACTCTTTTGGAGGGGGTGTGTTTGGAGGCAAATGTCGAGGGTGCTATGGCTAAGCGAGGGGAATAAAAAGACCAAATTTTTCCACCGGATTGCTAATTTTAATATAAGCCGCAACATTATAGAAACTCGATGAAGAAATTTTTTTTACCGAACAAAGACTCGATGCCAATGTTAATGTCTATTGTTCCACTTCTTTTATTTTACCATATACATCTCGTTATTAAAGGTTAACTCTATGGGTTATAGAAAAAGACAATCCTTTTTTACTGTTTCATATATAAGGGAACAGATATATTGTGATATATTGTATGCAATTATGGAACTCTATTTCGCATCAAAGATCATAATTCTTACTTAGTAATCAATCTAATAAAAGGCTTTTCTCTCCCATTTGTAAGGGACATTTTCTTCATAAAACAAAGGCACACGCACACTACAGAACTCATACATTTGCGGGCATTAGTGTTTTCTAGGTGTAAAAAATTTCAGAGCACCATTGCTCAGCTTAAGTTGAAGGAGATCATGAAGCCAAAAACAACTATAACAAATATCCAAACTAGAAAAACAAAAAAATAAAAAATAAACTAAACTGGATAAGAACGAAGAGGAACAGCATCAACACAGAAAATCATTGAATAATTTAAGGAAACCCAACCTTATTGGGAAAGCTTTGACAACTGTTCTAGAATCAATCAGAATCTTACTTCGATTCCCATTTTACCAAAACTACGTCTATATGTATTCCCGCAGAAAAACGCAAGCGGCAAATCAGATTCACCACAAAAAGAATCATGCTGAAACAGATAAAATTATGTAGGAACCATGGGATTCCCTCACTTGTATGCTTTAACTGCTTTCTCGGCAGCATCATCAAGGTCTTCCGCCGTTATCAACGCCATACCACTTTCCTGCAGACCAATAGGTAATCAACACAAATAACCATACACTTTTTATCTAATTTATCAAAGATGATTCTCATGACATTATAAATTTCTGTCCATAAGATCAAGTTTCATGTTCACCTTTAGAATTCTCTTTCCTTGGTCAACATTGGTGCCTTCAAGCCGAACAACCACTGGTACTTTCAGTGAAACCTTCAACACAAGGCCCAGAATAAAATAAAACATCAGCACAATACCTTGAAGGCAATAACTAATTCATTCAAATCCAGCCACAGGCAAAAGAAAAGCAACAAATTAAAGTCTTGTGATAGTTCAATTATAATAAAAGAAGATTCTGCCTTCATTCCTTTTTGCATTTACTTTTGCGTTTAGAAATAAATTTTATTTCATAACGGTATCATAAAAATATAAGAGTATGTGCAAAAGACAAAAACAACAATTTGTGGGGCTAAAGGACAAAGTGGATATGAGAAGATAACCAGTTCCAAAAAATAGCAAATGTTCCAAATGAACATGAGATAATCAGATACAGATCTAACCTGCTTGGCAGCATTGACAATTCCGCTAGCAATTATGTCACATTTCATTATTCCTCCAAATATGTTCACTAGAATTGCTTTCACCTTGTCGTCAGAGGTCAAAATTTTGAATGCCTCAACCACCTGCTTGATATAACTTAATGATTAAAAAAATGGTAGCTAAAAAGTGTTTTCTCAATGCAAGTAACAAATCAAATTCATGACAATTTAGAGATTGTCCAAGATCAGACTCAGAAAATGGCTAATAAACAATATAAAACCATTTATAGAATATCAGTTTTGTCAGGAGAAAATGCCAATGAACAAAACATCATAAATACACATGACACTCGCACAGCACACCAAGAGAATATTAAGCATTATATGTATTTATGTTAGAAAAGCCAAAAGTCTATAATTGATAAATAAATAACATCTTACAACAATGGCCACAAAAGAGCTAATGACATATAAGCAGTAAAAACCAATTCTTAAAAACAACAATCCTAGAAGTTAAGTCATTACCTGGCCTTCAGAAGCATTCCCACCTACATCTAGAAAATTAGCAGGAGTTCCCCCATGCAATTTAATTATGTCCATTGTCGCCATTGCCAATCCTGCACCATTCACCATGCAACCAATCTCTCCATCTAAGCCGATATAATTTAAATCTGCTTTAGCGGCAGCCACCTATAAGAAGATAACGAAAGATGCATATGTAAATAACTTCATTGCTGCTGCTTAGTCAAACTTTATGGACATGGTGCTTTTTGTGTCTGTGCTTCAAGCAGGATGTCTATTTGTACGTGCCAAGATATATAAAATTCAGTCCTCTGCTCAAAAGTTCACAATTTCAGTGTTTTATCATCTCACAATCAATCCAAATGGTTGGCTTTCACACCACCAACCAAAAACAAATTAAGAAAAATCATTCCAGATAGATAAGTATTATAAGAAAAAACAAACACCTCCCGAGGATCCTCCTGCGATGGATCACGGAGAGTAAATATCTCTTTCTGACGAAAAGCAGCATTGTCATCAAAGTTCAACTTCGCATCAGCAGCAACCAACTGCTTATCAGAAGTCTCTGCAATGGGATTGATCTGCTCAGAAGAATCAAAGTTCATTGTTCAGACTACAATATCCAATGAAAAAAAAAAAATGAATAAATATGGCTCCATGCAAATTTGCAATTTCAAAGCATATGCTCACTTCCAACATTGTGCAGTCACACTTGCAAAAAAGCTCATACAATTTCTTCACTTGTTCAATTGAATCTTTCCTATCAGCCACTGTGGGAGCCAAACCATCAACGACCTTTGTGGCATCTTCATCAGTTATTCCTTTGAAAACATCAATAGGCACCTATCAAAACAACGCGACTATTACATTTCAATATAGCAAAGGAGGATGAGACTGCCTCAATAACAATGATAAACCATCAAAAATAAAATAAAAGGATAACAACCTTTACAATCATATCAGGGAATTTCTCTGCAAGGTCTTCAATGCTGGTTCCTCCCTTTTTACAGGCAATTATAAGCTGAGGAAAGAAAGATATGCAAAATCATATTGGATTTAGGACTATTATGCCTTATCAGAAATAAGATAGAATGTCCAAACGTATTGACAGAGAAAATAAAAATAATCGTTCACATCAAATAAAAAGATTAGACAATAAGTTTGAGAACATACCGGGCCAGCAGTTTTACGATCCAGAGTGATAGCAAAGTACATCTCATTGACGAGTGACAATTTTTCACACAAGTACAGCTGTATAAGGAAAAATAAATAAATTGTACCTCAAACAAATAAGCACTAGATAGCAAAGCATACTGAGATTTGCTATGCAGGGAACCAAGACAAAAGAAATATATGAAGACAAATATATATTCTGATTGGTAAGTTATACACACACCACAATAGGCCTTGAATCCACCTCACCCCCTCCACCTTCTTCTTATAGCAGCGGGGGGAGGTGCCATTTGAGCTAAAGCTCATTGGCCTAAATCAAGTTACATATTGACGCCCAAATTCAACTTGAACACAAACATAATGACAACAAAAGAACAGAACAAAACTAGTCATAAAATGAAGCTGGCAACACTTGTAATAATTGATAATCCTAAATAGACTGAATGCCTGACCTTGCTGACAACTTTGCCTTGGGGACCAGTTTGTTTAGTAACAAGTATCTGCCCAAGCATCTTCCCTGAATAAGATAAAATTACGAAATCAAAATAGGGGAGAATGCTATAAAAGAGGCTTTAGTTTTACAAAAGGAAAAATTCTTAATCATAGAGAACAATTATTTTCCCTTGTTGGTAAATACAACCATCACACCCAACAAGATTGAACTTGTACCTTACCCTCTACCCTTACTTAGGGGAGGAAGAGTTGCCATTTGGCAAAAGACCATAACCATATATTGAAAGAAATCTTACCCATATCGTGTTAGACAGGGAAGCATACCTACGTAAAGATGAAAACTTGCTTCTCTTTTTACTCGGCAAATTAAATAAGCCAGCAATTGGCTTTAATGCAGTGCATAGGCTAACCATGTTGGCCCTTTGGAGTTCATTCTATGCAAAAAGTTTATCCTTAAATAGCTCATTAAATTTTACATGTACTTCAAATATATAACATTAAGCCAGGCTGGTTTGCTAGTAGGGATTTGATCATTTGAGTTTGCTTAAGCGTCAGAGTCATGGAAAAATATATCTTTATAATAAAGAATATGTTAATATGTCAATATGTGAAAAACCAAACCAAACCAATCCAAATAACTTCAGTCTGAATTTGTCAATAATATATTTCATTAGGCGGGGTTTGCTATTGGGTATGTGTAACAGAAACAAACCCCATCTTGTTATAGACAAGGCCAAAGAATAGACATGCAGCAGAACTACAAGATTACCAATGTAGTACTAAATCCCTACTAGAGGGGCAAATCGACAATAAAAGAGATTACATGCAAGCCAAACAAAGAAAAACAAATTAAATCACACTCTTGAGGAAAGATAGAAATAATCTTCAGTACCAGCTATATCTTCAACCTGATCAGCCTTGACAATATGAACTCCACCCTTAAGACCACTTTTAAATGTTCCCAAGCCTCTCCCACCTGCCAAAATTTGGCTTTTGACCACCAACTGTATCATAAAATCAAAGTTAGCATTCCTCTTTGGTGGTCATAAAATCAAAGTTAGCATTCCTCTTTTTCCGTCAATCAGCGTGCTTGCGAAGATGTGCAAAAATGACAGGACAGAATATCTTAAACTTCCATCTGTTTGTAATTCAGATACCAATAACACAAAGACCTGATTTGGGCCAAATACAACTACGTTGCATAACTTCATTTTTTTTTCTTCTAAAACAAATAATATAAACATAGGAGGCAAAGTGATACTTTCCATTCATCTCCTCAGTTTTCACATCAACCAAAAATAAGTTTGAAATAAAAGAAAACAGTAATGCTTTGAATTACAAACAATTACCTCGCTTTCATTGGGAAATACATCATGAATCGCCTTCCTGACTTCATCAACAGAAGAAACGGCCACACCTTTAGGAACATTGATCCCGTATTTGCCCATCAACTCAGCCCCCTGATTTCAACCAAAAAAAAAAAGGTTAATCACCACATCCAATCAACGTTTCCGAACCAATTCACAATTCCGCAAAATCACGGGACTGAACCAGCACAATACCCACATGTTTCTCACCAAAAGCACAAACATTTCATGAAAATATAAACAGAAATACACTGTTTGGCTGCCGAGAAAACGCAGGACCGCGAAAAAAACTCCAAAAAGAATTTGAAAGTGAAAAATCCTTCCCTCAGTTGGCCCCAATAAACGTCCTAGATCGGTAAAATGAATTATCAAAATTGTTTATGAAACCATAACAACATAAGCCTTAAAAACAAGTTCTTTTTGTTTTTATTTACCCGAATTTTCTCCAGAACCAAACAGCAAAAGAAAAGAAAAAAATCAATCTTATTCCAATGTGTACATATATACACACATACACAGTGCGTGCGTGCGTGTGTGTGTGTGTGTGTGTGTGAGAGAGAGAGAGAGAGAGAGCAAGATAGGGGGACCTGATACTCGTGAATGTTGAGGCGCCGGAGCTGCTGTTGCTGCCATTTTCCGGCGACGGAGAGAGAACGAGAGACGAGCTTGTTGACCAATCCTCTCACCATTCTTCCAAGACTTCTGCAAAATCGGCCACAAAGAGATTTAGAGAGATCGGCGCTAAAACCTAGACCGCAAGCTCTCAAACCCTAGAGACAGAGAGGTGCTTGCCGGAGGCGGAGTGTGATCCGGTCAAAGTGGGGAGCGAGACGGGCCCTAGAGATTATATTATATTTTGTTTCATTTTTCACCCACTTTGTTTTCTTATTTCTAAACTTTACCCCCTTTATTTCTTTTTTGTATTTTTCCTCTGTTTTAAGAATTTTAGCTGAAAGATACTTTAGGGAAAAAAAAGCCGATTCTTGTTTGGATTTTCAATTTTATTCGATCTTATTTAATTTTTTGTTGAATTTTAAGGATACTGAAGAAAAAAATTGAAATTATGAATGAATAATTTTAGAAAAAAATATATAATTAAAATGAATAAAAATAAAGTATATTTTAATTCTTAATTTTTTTAAAAAAAAAGGTGGGGTGGCCCCGAATCAAACGGGATGGTCGAGGCACCCCCGAAAATTACTTGGGGGGGCTCGGCCACCACCAAATGTTCTGGGGTGGCCGAGCCACCCTAGGGATGTCAGCCACCTCTCCATATTATTATTTTTTTTTAGTTTTTTTAAATAAAAATATTATTTTTATATTATTTTTTGAATAAGGTTGAATAAATTTGAATTGTGGAAGATAGTTTGACTTTTAAGAAGAATTGAGTTAGATGAAATAAAAATTTGGTACCCAAATAATCCGTAGAAATGGGAAAAATTATGGCTATATTGTATTATTTGGATAAGTGTTTTCTATTTTTTGTATGATAAAATATTTTGATGTGAGATAAAAGGGAAAAAGTGTTTTTGTGCTTGCACTTGAAAAAAATATTTTGTATAGAATACACTTGTTTATTTTGAAAAAACCTAAATGTAGAACCAACTCTTTACTAATAATTTAAAAAAAAAAAAAAAATAGTGATTGTGTGTGATTACCCGAGAAAAAAAAAATCATTGACTTATCAAATTATCTATCCAACTATAAAAAATATTCAACAAAAGACAAGAACAAATTCACTATCAGTTTTACATTAAGCAATATGTATAGTAACTCTTGACAAAGCAATAAAAGTAAGACGTGTAGGCAGATACACTCATCAAGTTCCCATTGAAAAAAGATCTTGTATGTGTGATAGACTCGTAGGGTAAAGTATGTCCATTAATTATTGGTTATAGTGGTAAAGTGTGTATCATATGGTAACCCCTACATTTCATTTAAATGAAAAGAAATTTAGAACTTGTTTTTTTTTTTTTGTGAGTATTTAGAACTTGTTTGGGTCTTTGATTTTTTTCCATTATTTGTTGACTATGAATACTGAGAAAAAAAATTTTGAATTATGTTTGGATAATTTGGAAAAGATGTTTGGGTAGGTGAATATATTTAGAAAAAAGTAAAATTAAAAATGAATAAAAAATTATATTTAAATTCTTAAAAAAAAAAACTAAAGAAAAGTATTTGTTGAGATGGTTTTGAACCACCCCCGAAACGTTTAGGAGTAGCCGAACCACCCTTGAAAACTGCTTGAGGGTGGCTCAGTCACCTTCATTTCAGACGGTGGTGGTTGAGCCACCCTAAAAATCTCTCGGGGGTGGCACGACCACCCCCATTAATGTCAGAGGTGGCCAATCCACCTCCAAACGCCTGGGGGTGGCTCGCCACCGGCCTTAGTGTAACAATTTCTTTTTTTATTTTTTGAGTTTGATTGAAAATTTTTGAATTTGGTTGAGTAAATTTGAGTGGATTGAATAAATTTGAGTTGAGAAAAAAAAATGTTGACTTTTGAAAAAAATTGAATTGAGTAAAAAAAAAAAAATTGATGGAAGAGAGTCATTAAGATTTGATTAGGGTTTATGGATATCATGTTTATAAATGTCTGGTTTGAATTATCTCATTCCACTCTTTATAAATCCTTTACAGGTCCATGAGTCCATCATAAACCAACCCCCTCCCCCGCGCAAATTCAAAGAAGATGGTCCACAACATAAGGGAAGCAGGTTGCCGGCTTCCTTGCCTATCACATCTTTGAAGCAACATTTTTACAGTCCTTTGTCAGTTAGATTAAAGGCAGATTACCAGGAAGATACCTTCCTTACTTACAGAAGTAAAACAACTTTTGCTAAAGCTAAAAATGGATGGATTGAAACAGAGACACTCAACATCATTCACATTTTTTTTTTCAAAGCAACATCATTCGCATTTGAGTAAGTTTGATAATGATTATAAAAAGTACTTTTTTAAAAAAATTAATTAATTTGAAAAAGTGTTTTGACGTGACATAAATGTTAGAAATCTTTTATGGTATTTCATATTTGAAAAGTATTTTTTGTTTTTAAAGGTGTTTTGTGTTTTGAATCATTCGTTAATAGTTTTTAAAAAAAATGTTTTTAGTTTGAAAACAAAAAAGTACTTTCAAAACTATTTTAACCCTGCTTGGCATAAATCTAAGTATAGCTTCTTATTTTTTCTAACTATAGCTTTATGCACGAGTATCAATTTAATATCTAGTTTTTATTTTTGGCCTAAATTCAACATCTACCTCCAAATAAAGGGTAACAGGAGTCTTAGAAGAACCTGGCATCCTTCGTAGTGACACTGTAATGCTTATGAAATAAACTTGCTTAGGCCAAGTTCTTCAACATTGAATGACTTCAATGTCATTGCATGAACAGGGAAAGATGCATGATTTCAATTCAAATTTTCAGGGAATGTAAAAGAAGAGAAGCTTTTTGCAACAGTAAACTCAATCAAATTTGGAGATTTGGACAGCAGACTCGGCAACATCTGCGCTATTACATTTTACAATAAGCTTCGACCTGCTAATTTTACTTGCTCTTTTGATTGTGTTCCATTCTTCTCACCTTCATTTCAAGGATTTGCGCAAGCACTCACCCAAAAAAAAAAAAAAGGTAGTAGTATAAGGAAGAATAAAGTCATAGGATCCTCATAACTAATTTATGGTCTGGATTAAATTTTACAACATTTAATGATGTACATGGCACCACATCATTTAAAATTTTTAAATGACATGATAACATAAAAAACATATACATTATTCGATACTGTGAAATCTAATCTGGACCATGAAATAATTCCTCTTCATTTCCCCTGTTCCGAAAATGCAAGAGAAACAATATTTGTAGTAAGTACCTATGATGACATTAATAAGGAAGAGATACAGCCGCATCATCGATCCATGAAGGCCTCTTTGCATTATAGTAGAAATGTGCAATCATTTGAACCAACTCATCTGCTGTCCGAAACTCTGCAAAGGCACATGTAATATAGTATTATGGCCTGAAGGCCCCAAACAAAACTTCAACACATCCATTCCTCCCAAGCATCTGAACAAAATCGTGCTTCTTAATATTATAAAGAGCAGAAATAATCTCACCTTTCTCCCTGTATAAGATCCTGTTTCCCCGTAAAAACAAAATTTGCGGGCACTCCCTAGCTTTAAGGGCATATGCCAAATCTCTCTCAATATTGGTGTCTATCTTCACTGACTGTTATCAGGAAATTCCAGAGCATTCCCATCATCAAATACACATGGAAAAATGAGAAAAAATCAGATTGGTCACCAGAAAATGTAGGAAAGAATACAAGTTAAAATACTGAATTTTAAAATTTCAGCGCTCAGGGCCCAAAGAAGCACTATGTGGATTAGTTCAGTTGATATTAGTTTATAAGAGAAGCATTAGAAAATTTAGTGCTCAAAAAGTCATTTGTCTCTCAAATTCCTTCATATCTCAGCAACCAAATGAAGGGTTAGCGCGATATATGGCAATGGTATCCACAGATCAAAAAATTCATTTGTCTCTCGAATTCCTTCATTTCTCAGCAACCAAATGAAGGGTCAGCGAGATATATGGCATCGCTTATCTGCAGATCATAGAAAATGAAAAGGATAGAACTTTAAGAAAATTCAAAAGGGCAAATGAGAAGCTTGATATACCCGTGGAGGCAACCGATCTTTAGCACTCCGATACACCTTAAGCGCCTTTTCTAGCTCTTTCAAAGCCCTCCAGTTATCAGTTGCCCTGTGAACAGAAAGGTAAATTGTGAACTATGACAATTATTAAATTGAAATAGTGAATTTGTATTAAAATTTGTTTAAATCTATGACGTTCATTATTCTCATACACGCATATACAGTACTTTTCTACCAAATAAACAGTGATATAGACCTTCCCACTTCTACATTATTGAAGTGTTACTTCCTTGATCAACATGTTGCTTATCAAATAAAACCAACAGTTCCCACCAGCTGTCTTTTGATAAAACCACAGAAAATTGTGACATAGATGAACAGATATTATAAGCATATACAAATTGCACTAAACCCAGAAAACCATTTCCTTATCCAAATCCCTCCCTCATTACACTATAACTAATGCTGCATTCATATAGCACAAAACAGGTGTGCAATATGAAAGTTTTACTAAATTAAGATAAATAACACTGCTAGTTCAAGCACATAGCAAAAACCTTCACCAAAAATTACCTGTTGTATCTTTCAAAAACAAAAACAATGAGTGGGCTTGGATGAAAAGCAAAGCTCTCCCACTCCAGACAATTGATCTCCATCACCCAGTTATCATCAATCTCTCCTTCCCAGTCAATCTCAGCACCATTTTCCCCTACAGCATTCTTGATTGGGTGCTGCTCAAAATACTCCGATGCTCTAATTCCCCACCCCACATCAGCATCAAGTGGCCAACTTGGACTTTCCTCCTCAACCACCATCTTCTTTCCTCTTCCATTAGCACCAACACCATCCTCACTCTTGTTTTCATCATCATCATTATCTTCACTGCTGTCAGCATCAATCTGGTCGTCATCAACTCTTTCCTTCAATATCTTTTCCTTATTCTCAAGTACTTCTGAATTCTGCTCTCTGATTGATGCAAATGTCTGTTCAAGTGAGTCACGCACAAAATCCTCAACTGCAGCTGCTTCACTCCGGCGACCACGCCTTGGCTTCCTTGGGATTGTTGTTGGTAAGATCCTAGTCTTACCAGTATTTTCATCATCATCATTTTGGAGAGCTTCAGATTTCAGGCGGTGACTTCTTTTCTTAGGTTTTGCTTTAGGGTCGGAGTTCGGTTCAGGGTCAGATATCGAATCAGACTTCCTTGAAACACACAGAACCGGTTTTAGGACGCAGCTGCTCTGTACAGGAGAAGACCAGATGAAGCATGAAGAAGAAAAAGGCCTCGAAGTAGGATTTCGAAAAGAAAACGATGTAGAAGGGTGCAAAGTAAGGTCAATGTTTGCTGCACAAAAAGGGGAGAAGGACTTCGGCATGGTAGAAGCTTGATGGAACAACATTTTCTCCATTCCCACTGATGAAACATTGAACAGAATTCAGCAATGGCAATCAAAACCAAATTGAGGTTAGGAAAGAGAATTACAGAACCAGTGGCTATGAATGGAAAAAGATTCAATTATCAATGTCCAACATGCTAGCTATTAGTTGGAAAGGAAAGGAAGAGACCACCTTTCATACATTTATAATGGTCCAGATATTCAAATATCAGTCTAAAGTAAACATACATTCAAGTCTCCACCTTCGCCTGCTACTTACCCACTTCTTTGGATTCCTATCAAAAGTTTATATAATCGGACAAATACGAAGAAATAATCTTCTAGATTCTTTAAGGTAATTCCACATTGGAAGTCTTAAACTCCTAAATATTATTTAGTTCAGACTTTTCCGGATCCTTTATTTAGTTATTGACTTATTTTCTGAGCAAATTCCTGTTTTCTAATCCCCAAATTCAGCAACTAAAAGCAAAAGCCGCACCTCCAGCAACTTCCAACAGATGTATATAACTCAATGTAACAATTATTTCCTCGGCCATTTCTAAATAGGAGAATTTAGTATCCACAAAAGGTTATTGGAGGATTATAGATGCAACCTGCAAACATGATCAAAATCATAGCACTACCAACGCTTCACTTCTAATGGAAGGGAAAGCAGAATGGCGTAGAAAATGTGGGGTACACAACTGTGCACATAGGAGTCCTAACCTCCAAAATGCTCAACACCCCCCCCCCCCACCAAAAAAAAAAAAAAAACCAACAACAATGGGTAATGATAGTAAGCACCCGGATGGAAGTTCATACATACCAAGAAGCAATGATAAGAAGAACATACAAATTTTAACCAAAGAAAAAAAAAAAAAACAAGTTACCTATATTGAATAATATCTTGGTAACCTTTATCAAATTTATACACAAAAAATAATCAAAATATCAAAAAATTTGCAACTTTAATCTCAGCCAAAGCCAACAACTAAGCACCCAGATGGAAGTTCATACATACGAAGAAGCAATAATAAGAAGGACATACAAATTGTAACCAAAGAAGAAAAACGAAACAAAAATTCACCCATATTGCATAATGTCTTGGTGACCTTTATCAAATTTATACACGAAAAAATTATCAAAATATAAAAAATTGCAACTTTAATCTCAAATAAAAACTGGCCAAAGCCGGCCAGCCGCTCACTCATTCACACACAGACTGTGAGTGAGTGTGATTTGTCAAGTTTACTCTCATACTACCCAGAAGCGTTTTTCCCGATAACAAAATCAAAAAGTGCAAAATGAAATGCAATTTCGTTTGGCAGCTGAGAAAGAAGACGAAGAAGGAGAAAAGTAAAAGAACCCCAAATTTACTACAAACCTGTGGTTTGCCAAGGCTGGTTAGGTTTTACAGAAAATGCATTAAATTCTTGAAAATCGCGACGGAAACTTGACGTAGTTTAGAAATGGGATTACGAGGGAGACGAGAGATTAGCTTGCTGCAGAGTTCAGCTCCGAACGGATAAAAAAATAACCAGGCGATACGACATCGTTTATAACTCCTCTTCAGATATTTTAGTAATAGTCTTTTTTTTCTTTTTTCTTTTTTCTTTTTTTTTTCTTTTTTCTTTTTTATTTATAAATTGTCTGAATTTTTATGAAATTCGAAAAGATCTCAATCCAACTAGGAGATTCTGAATTCTTAATAAAATTAAAATTGTAGAGTTAATAGATGATTCTATTATTTTAAATTAAATAGTTTAGATTTTGATTTCAATATTTATCATTAAATGAGATCTAAACTCATCTAATCAATTAAATAAAAATAAAATGTCTAAAATAATATTTTTAATTTAAATTAATAATTTAGATTTTAATGACTCCATGTTTTAGTTATTCTAAAAACTTTATTCTAGACTTTAAAGTTGACTTTATTTAATAACACTTTTTTATTTCACACTTCTCACTTCTTTTTGTTTTCCTTTTTCAAAACAATCATTAACAAACAAAAAAATATATACAAAACATTCAAAAAAATTTACACTTTTATGTCACATAATATTATTTTTTATTAAAAAAAAACTCCAAAAAGCCTTAAAAATGTCTATAAGTACATAAATAACTGGCAGTAAAAAGTGAAACTTAAAAATTAAATTTTTTTAAAAAAAAAAGGAAAAAAAAGAGTACAATTTTCAATAATGTTTGCCATAAAAAGGATCCAAGCTGAATTGGGTGAATTTTCCTATATGGTGGCTCGGTTTTTTTTTTTTTTATGCAAAATAAGCTAGAATATTCCTGCCGTGTTCTTTTTTCTATTCTTTTTTTTTTTTTCTTTTCATATTCTGCGTGATTCACAACAACTCCGCTCCCCTGTTCACGTGCAAAAGGATCTACCCCCCCCCCCCCCTCTTTAATTCTCTTCTTTATTATAATATTTTAAAAAAAAAGGAAACAACTTATGCCCTTTTCTTTGGGACGTTTGCTAGAGAAAATTATTCATTTTACTAGGCAAAACAGATTTATTTGGGTAATCAAAAATAATGGAAGATTCTATCAATTTTCTAATCAAGAAAAATATTTAAAAATTTCTTTGGGCTTGAAGACCTGTGAATGGTATTTAGGGAAAAAAAAAGAAAAAAAAAAAACTGTCTAAAGGTCTTCAAATCAAAAACCAAGCTTGTTTTAATTATTTTTGTGTCTCTCCGTTGCATAATGTGCATTATTAAAGAATGGTTTCATGTCTAAGAAAACTAGGTATTTTGGCCAGCTCATGATTCGCCTAAAGATGACCTTATTTGGTGATTTGCTTAAAGATTACCTTATTTGGAGAATAGGGAATTATAACAAGGACATTAAAATATTGAAGGTTAAATTGATGCCCAAACTCACATCTTACGTGGCCCAATCACTAAGAAGAATTTTAGATGTAGATGTTAGAAAAATAAGATAGTAAAACATAAATCGAAATGCTTATAAGGTGCGTTAATACGTCGTTTTCCTTAAGAAATTATTTGCCCTCACCATATTCTGATGAATTGGTATGCAAATAATAAGAGCAAGTATTTCTCCATAATACAATGAAGCTCATAAAAAATCTATGTAGTTTGCCTGCGTTTTGCACAAACGAAATCAAACTTGAACACCTTCAAATTTTTTATTATAGCAAGAAAGAGACTCACAATTTACAAATACAAAAGATTTTAAAGAGGCAAACGAATAGATAATTTTTTTATATTTAAAACTAGTATGCAATGGACTATTTAATGTGTTGATACAACAATTTTTAATGTTTGTTCATTAACCAACACTTAATAGTAATAAACTGTTATTCTAACAGTCATTAAATTCTGACAATCAGATCTTAACAGACACTTAATTTTGACAGTTAGATTAAATTATTATTAATGGTTATTTTATTATAACCATTAGATTGTAGTGATCACTTTACCTCAACCGTTAGATCAAACTTGATTTGATCTTATAATTGATTTTACTAACGATTCAGTAAATCCAATCGTTGGATCCACATAACAAGTATCATATGATTCAGATCAAACCACTAGATCGTATGATCATGACTGTCCAAAAATGAATGGTCATTATTTTATCGATGGAGTTCTAATGCTTCATGCTAAGGGTGCGTTTGGGATTGCGATTTCGTAGACAATAACTGCGATTTTAAACCAAATCGCAAAAATTGGATTGTTTAGAAACTGAGTTTTTAAAAAATTGCGATTTTAAAACACAGAAAATCTGCGTTTTTAAATCGCAGTTAAGGAGTACTTTTTTGAAAACGCAGAATTTTAATGTTAAACTGCAATTTTAAAAGCCAAACTGCGATTTTGCCAAACGCTTAACTGCATTTTAAAAAATCACGTTTTCAAATCTCACTTTTTAAAATCGCTATTTTTAAAATCGCACTTTTTGAAATCGCAATCTCAAACAGACCCTAAGTGCACCATCAAGGCGCCACTCGTGCCCTATTGCCCACTGGGACGCACACCTGAGTGCGTCCCGTGCTTCGCACCATAGTAGAGTATATACTCAAGCATTACTTTAAAGCAAATCCTCAATGAGTGTTTGGCCTTTTAAATGCCACTTTGACTTTTTTTTTTCCTTTTTTTTTAAAAAAAAATGTTAGAATATCTACCCAAATCCTTTTTCAATTTTTCTAAATATTATAATCACCATTAGATCTATGGATTTATGTAAATCCCATGTGTGGAACCCATCCATTCAATGGTAATTGTGATATTTAGAAAAATGAGAAAATGATTTAAATAAATATTCTAATATTTTTCTTCTTTTTTTTTTTTTCATGTGAGACTCTCTTCATTCAAGACTTTTTAATACCTTTCATTTAAAATATTTACAAACCACACAATAATAAATCTACATACAAATTTGAAAATTCTTTAATAGAAGATGCGGAGCTAGTTGAGCTTATCGATAAGGATGTGAAGTGGTGGAATATCTCTCTTGTCAATGAGGTGTTATAAGAGAAAGAAGCAGCAACAATATGTCAAATGTCTATTAGTTCTTCTAATCAACAAGATTAATTGATATGGAGGTGCATAAGAAGTGGGGAATTTTTAGTGCAAAATACGTACCACTTGGAGAATGAGAGAGTATCACATAGAATAACAAGTTTTGATAATTGGGATGTTGCCGTGGATAAACCGAATAACAAAATGGGCATATGTATAATTGTTAGAAACCATTAGGGAGAGGTATTGGAGTCTATGACTTCCAAGCTATACATCACTAATTCGGTAGTTGTTAAAGCGGTGGCAACATTGGTAGCTGTGTTTTTTAGCAGAGATATGAGATTGCATATGGTTGTTTTTGAAGGTAATACTCTTCAAATTGTACCGTTGCATGAATTGGAGTATATATGGTCAACTAATCACTAATACTAGAGTTATTATGGGTAGTTTGCAAGTAGGGAAAGTAAATAATGTTAGGAGAGAAGCCAATGAAATTGCTCATAGATTGGCTAAGGAAGCTTTATGTCCCATAGAATAACAAGTTTTGGCAATTGGAGTATATATGGTCAACTAATCACTAATGCTAGAGTTATTATGGGTAGTTTGCAAGCATGGAAAGTAAATAATGTTAGGAGAGAAGCCAACGAAGTTGCTCATAGATTGGCTAAGGAAGCTTTGTGTCCCATAGAATAACAAGTTTTGGCAATTGGAGTATATATGGTCAACTAATCACTAATGATAGAGTTATTATGGGTAGTTTGCAAGCATGGAAAGTAAATAATGTTAGGAGAGAAGCCAACAAAGTTGCTCATAGATTGGCTAAGGAAGCTGTGTGTCCCATAGAATAACAAGTTTTGGCAATTGGAGTATATATGGTCAACTAATTACAAATGCTGGAGTTATTATGGGTAGTTTGCAAGCATGAAAAGTAAATAATGTTAGGAGGGAAGCAAATAAAGTATATAACGTATTAGTGGTGTGGGCAACATCTAAAACCTCGTTTGACTAATTGTGTTAGAAAAGGAATTATTGGGCTACTTGTTCTAGACAAATAAATTTTATATTAAGAAATACTACGACATTTATCAGTATATTTTTTGTTTTTTTTTTTAAAAAAAAAAATTACTATTGAATTTGTGATCTTATATGTGGATTTATATAAAACTCATAAATTCAATGATGATTTAAAAAAAAATAAAAGAATGAAAGAAAAATAAAAAAATAAATTATAACATTTTTTTTTTACATTTTAAATTATTCAAAATAAGTAGACCCCACGACCCGAATTTCAATATCAAGAAATCATCTTCCAATATATTTGTATATTTGTAGTAAAATGTGTGACACGTGCAACGTCACTTTGTCAAAAAGAACCCAACCACCCTTCTTTAGTTTTAATCCATTTATTAATGGTTGACTTCTGTGGCGAATTTGCCCCACTCAAGGCATGACAAGTGACAACAAAATTATAAATTAATTTTAACATAAAATTTGCTACCAAAAAATAAAAATGCATGAATATATCTAACACCAAGATGTACAATATTGATAAATTCAGCAAGTAAATTTTTGCCCACATGGATGATGGACCATAGAAAATCCTAAGTCAAGCATAGGTGGGCACATTATTAGTGTATGTTACCCATATTGATATCCCGTGACTCAATCCATAAAATTATTCCATTATGGACAAATAATACAAAGAAACTTCAAAATGTAACGAAAATAAATAACACAAGAAACTAATAAGAAATTATTCAATATTTCTAATATTTATCTTCATATGTGAGTTCATTAATTCTGTCATTTATCCAAATTTTAATTAAATATTGAACGTGTTGAACCTTACTTATTAAAGTGGTGTTTGAGCCTATATACGAGAGAGAGTATAAATTTTTTGATTAAATAATTAAATCTACATTTTCCTACCAGTTTAAGCTTTTAAAATATGCAGTGATATAACAAGTATGATAGCTGTTATGCAAAAACTCAATTCCATCTTTAAAATCCTTTTTTTTTTAAAATACGCTCATTTGTTAGTTAAGCAAAAACATAAATTTTTACACATTTTTAAACCGATTTTTTTTTTAAACACATTATCAAACAAAAAATTTTCTCACGATTTTATTTGAAAACACGTGTTTAAAATCGCGGGCCAAAACACACTCTAAATTCAACCAAATTTGTGTATTATTGTTATTGGCATGTCAACTACATACATTCTAAATCCATGCGTAGAAAAGTAGGCATGCTTCATTATAAGCATAACTAACAACTCATACAAACTTGAAACTTCCAAGTAAATCATTTGACCAATAAAGATTTAGCAACCATTGATGAGATAGGCACCTTGTAGGGCCTTAAGACTTGAAAATGATATTTGGTCTGCCAGATTTTATTATTAAAGGAGGTACCAAATACAGAAGAATAATCTTAGAAATCACAAGATTACCTCATGAATTAATTCTTATTAAAAAAATTAAATATTAATTGACACCATTACGTTAACAAAATAAACTAATAATATAATAAAAATGTAATTTCTAACCTTCCTCGGTACAAAAATATTTAAAGAATTGCAAAGCCATAAACCATGCTTAGCCAACAATGGTGCTCGAGCCGTTGAGAAAGTAATAATATTAAAGGAAGCCAGACCCACAAACAAAATTAAAAATTAAAATAATAATAATAATAATAATAATTTAGGGGAGGTAACATAATTGTGGCTCTTTAAATAGCCAGATAATATAATTCCTCCATTATTTAATTCGTGGACCGAGGAAGTGGAAAATTTTGACTTTTCTGGGTATTGTTTGTATATATTTTAAGCAATTTTAGTTACATTAAAACAATACATATTTTTTTTAAAAAAAAAAAATACATCTAAAAATAAAGAAAATGATACTCATCATTCTTGTACTTATCTCACACCTATCTTTTGTCATATTCTTTAAGGACATTGGGAGTCTAACGTGGCAATGAGGAAATATAAGAAGGGAAAGTAAAATGGGAATCTTTTTAACATTTTTCAACTTTGAATGATTACTATTAAATTGAAGAGTATGCATGGAGCTTATAAGCACATTGTATCAACTCGGTTTATAGTTTATTTGAGTTTGTAATTTTCAAAAATAGCGTGTAATTTATAAATATAATTTTAAAAAATACAGTTAAGCGTTTCGCAAAATCGCAGTTTAGTCTTTAAATAATTTATTTTTTACAATTTAATTTAAAATCATGTTTTTTATTTACGAAATCGAAAACTCAAACATTACTCAATATGAGACTTGCCCTAATAGGAGAGTTTTTTTTTTAAAAAAATAATAAATAATAAAAAAAACAAAACAAAACAAATTATTTACTTTATAACCACACATGAGGCTTGATTCCAATTAATTGATTTTATTATAACATCTCCATGGTTTTGAGAATAAAATATTTAAAAGAATTGAGGTTTTGGTCCTATATCCCCCCACGCGTCCGTACACCTTTAGAGATTGATGTGTAACGGACCAACGGTAACACAGAACTCATAAATGGCCACAAGGCGGGACAAATAGTAGGCCAAAATCTCCCCTAGTCCCTTTCCATTATATTGCTTGGATAAATAAATAAAAAATGGTAGGCCAAAAGGATTGAATTGATAAAAAGAACTGAAGCCAATTCTTCAAAAATGATAATAATAGTTAGGCCGTAACTCTTATTTATCTCATGAATTTTCACATTTTTACAATGCCTTTCAAAGTTTAAAACTTTTTAATTTAATGTATCAAAATTTTAATTTTCTTTTAGTTTCTCTCATCTATTAAAATTTTTCATTAAGTACTTTCAAAATAATCTTATTTCTTTTAAAAAAATATATAATTTTTTTTTTAAAGATTCAAGCGTGTGTATTTTTGTGAATTTTGTTAAATCCTGACCAATACTTAAATTTTTTCAAATTATTTTTTTCCTAAAAATGAGAAGTATTTTGAAAACTTTAACACCTATCCGTTGTAATTTAACCGAAAATCATAACTGATGGAGAAAATTGACAAAAAAAAAAAAATGAAAGTTCGATACACTACATTAAGAGGTTTTAACTTTAGGAAGACATTGTAAAATGAGTAACAATTAAGTGAAGTAAGTAAAGTTATTCTTTTATTTTTCAAACGAATTCGAACTTGTTTACAAGCTGAGCAACTCAATTAACTTATTTAGTATATATATAAAGTAAATGTGGTGATTGTTCACTTATTTCGTAAATCAATACTAACTATTAGTTAACTAATTATTATAAGATTTTATTAGTTAATTAATTAAATAAAATAAGCCAAATGTTAAACAATCTAATATCCACTCTATATATTTGTCTTATAGTATGTATATACATTCATTACACACATATACACATACATACACACAACCCGTATATACACACACATACACATATTTTTATATCAATACTCACAATTACAATAATAAAAGTTATATTTATTATATTATGAAGAAAATTTATTTTTGATTTTTGTCTTTTTAAATATTTAAGATATTCTCATTACAATGTTAAAAATAATAAAAATGAAATTATACAAGTTTAACTTGTTTAAAATTTATTCAAACTTTGTTTATTTAATAAATAAACAGAGTTTGAGTCGAGCTCGACAATGTTCACGAGTGACCTTATTAATTTATGGCCCTTATTAGCAATACATTTAAAAAAAGGGGGAAAAAAAATAAAAAACCTATTGGCCATGACCTTTACCTCTTATCATATTACTCGGTGCAATTCAAAACTTGTCAAATCACTATTATTATTATTATTATTTTGAGATTGTCAAATCACTATTTGAGGTATGTTATCAAATTACCTTTTTTAACTCCTTGCATTATATTTTTAATAGTAAACAATAAAATGTTGGCTTTTTTTTTTTTTGAAGTGAATATGTAGGACTTTTTTTATTTTTTTGTTTGAACTAAATCTGGGATTTTTATTAATAAAACAAAAATTAAACAGGGGCAAAAACTACTCCCTGAGTACAATACTATAGATTAAATTAAAAGTTTTGTCAACTCACAACTTATCTATGACGGTCATGATAGCCTTTTGGACTAAATAATCAACAGTTGAAATGTGAATATGTAGGCTTATGTACATGTCATATCCAACAAAATTTTAACACGTATATGTATTGTTTAATTAGCAATAATCAACTTCGCAACATTATTTAAATAATGCCACATTAGGAAAAAAAAAATCAATAAAAATAAATGAAAAGGAAAAAAAAAAATAGTTGGAGGTGGTCGAGCCACCTTCACTGATATATATGGATCTTAGACCTCCTGGTATATCTCATGACTTTATCCCAAGAGAAAACAATATACCCTCAACATTTATTCTGTTATGACATGTTTCAAAAACATAGTGTGATTTAATAAAACTAAGAAACACATTTAATAACTTTCGTAATTTATCATCTGTTTTATTTTAAAAATTAATATATAATTTTCATTTATTTTACTTGAGGATAAATTAAGGAAGATAGTCTTGAAAACTTATACCATTTTATTTGACATACAATATATTAAATTATGTCATAAATTAAATTACAAACAGACCTAAAATTCTTTCAAAAAAAAAAAACAAAGAAAATGGTTTAAGTTTTCAAGACTATCTTAATTAAATAAAGAAAGACAACTTTATTTACATAATTAAAACGGTATATATTTTTCATCGCTGGAGCCTATTGAATCAAATTAACTAGTTGAGATCCCAAGACACAATAGAAATTAAATCAAATGGCGCGCTCATTTTCATCAAAGTTTTGCTATTCCTAGATTACACATTGATTATTCATATGGTTTAATGCTCCGTTTGTTTTGATTTAAAATGGTTGTCGTTGAAAAATACTTTAAACGAAATTATTTTTTTAAAAAAATATTTTTCAGCTTTTGGTTCAACAAAAAAATGAATAATGGCAGTATTTTAGCAAATTATGACGATTTGAGAAATAGAAGTTCAAATTCGAAAAATAATTTACGATTTTAAAAAAAAAAAACTAATTACGAAATTAAAAAAACTTTTATGTTCAAAACAAAAATGTTTGGTTTAACCATTATTTTTTGTCGTACAAAACACCAAAAAATATTTTATATTGAGACAAATAGAACATAAGTTTATTAACAATGCAAATTGGCTTGTTGATGAAAACAAAGTGGTTTGTGTTGTTAAATCATCAGTGGTGCTTAAAGTTTAAGGAAAAATCATATTTAATCCTTAAGTTTTCATCTGATTTGAATTTAATCCTTAGGTTTTCAATTTTAAGAATAAGATCCTTAAATTTTATTCAAGTTTTGAAATTAGTCCCTCTATTATTTTACCGTCAAAAGTAACGATTTTATATTTGTCACATATGTCACATTTGATACGTCAATGTCTATATCTACGTCAAAGTTAATAGTTCTTATTTTAATGTTACAAATTTTAAAAGATTAAGATGACAAAGAAGATAGTTATTTTTTTTAAGTTGGGTCTTTTGTTTTTTTTTTTTTTTTTTTATTGATGAATTGACGTTTAATGATATAACATTGATATTATGTGTTGATATGAACGCTAGCATGTAAATTGAGACACAAGTGATATATAACAAACCATTCATTTTGATGGAAAAATGATAGAGGGATCTATTTAAAATCTAGGCAAAATTTAGAGACCATTATCTTAAAATTAGAAACTCAATGACTAAATTCAAATCATATAAAAACCTAGGGACTAAATATGATTTTTTCCTAAAGTTTAAGCTTACGGTTTATAGGAAGATGTAAAGTTAGTCATAAACACGCAAAATATTTAATTAAAACAAGAGTAAACGGTAAAGTCAAGCTTATAGAAAAATATAAATTTAATCATAAATATGTAGAATATTTAATTGAAGACTTTAATTAGTATACCATGTTTAAATCACCAATTATTCTAAAAGTTTAAAATAAAAAAAAAATTTAATTAATACTTTAATACTAGTCTATATTGTTTTACAAAGTTGTTATTGGTTGAATTTCACAAAATCAATTTTTGTTAAAAATTCCTAAAGAGTCAAATCATGAAATTATAATGTGACTCTGTTTTCTATATAATATGGGGAGGAGGGATCTCTTCCCTATTTTCTTCTTCCCCTCGTCTTCCTCACGTGATGAGCACAACAGGTTTTGTCGACGTCCTCTTCACCATCAATGGCCAAATTCTACCTTATTTGCTATTTATGGCTCCGGATCTGCTATTTGAAAGTTTTGACTTTGGTTTCAGTTTCTCAAAACCATATATGAAATTTTTTAGAGAGTTTCCCCCTCTTGCGCCCCTCCACCGTGTTCCAGGGCTTCTACGCTTCTTTCTCTCACGCCGGCCAGCCTCCCTCCGCTTCCAGTTGATAGACCTGTTTGGTGCTGCTTGTTTTTGTTGTTTTAATTTTATTTCTATTACTGTTTATCCCTGCCTTTCAGGTTGAGAGATGTGATTTTTCCTAGCTTTCGGGTTGAGGAAGTTTTAATAATGTTGGTGTGAATTGGACTGCATATGTCTTCAAATTTGTCTGCTTGTTACAGATTTGATCTATAACTGAAATTGTACATAGGTATGTGGAAGATTATGTCATAAATATTTGTTTGTCTATTTAATATCACATCCATTAAATCATGATTTATTACTTTAATTTTTATAGTTGACAGATTCAAAATTAGAATAAATGATTTTCACAAATTTGAAAACTTATTTCCATTTCGTAATAACAAATAAAAACTCTATGAATGTTTGTCGCAACAAGCAAGTGTTAACAAGTAAAGTTTCTCCACTCAATCCAAATATAGTTTATACATGAACAAAAATTAAGTGAGATTTTTTTTTTAAAAAAAAAAATTCAATGTATTAAATTAATATGTGTCAAAAAAAAATATTATTCTCACATATAATTCCCACCTAAAATTTTAAGAATCAGACAATAAAAATGACTCAACCACATAAATCGTGGCTGAAGATGAAGAATCTCAGTTCTTTTTTCACAACTTGTTTGACATGCCAATCCTCAAAAAGGAAAAAGTAGTGATATGACAAAAATTTCTAGATAAGAAGGGAGGATAATATTGTCATTTCAGATCTCTTGGTATACCTGTAATAAAAAGATGTTGCAGGGGTAAGTGACTAATCCAACCCTTATAAATAGACTCAACCCAACCGTCCTCTCATTCTTGTTTCTTCTCCCTTTGATTTCTTCCAATCTCTCTCATTCCTTCTCTTCCTTTCTCTCTCTCTCCTTCCTCCTCTTCCTTCTTCTCAATCTCTTGAGAGATTCTGCGCCACCGCATATTCGATCCTTTTCGCCCTTTAATTTCTTTTTTTTTTGGGGAATTTTAAATTATTTTTTTACCGAGTAATTTAGGGGAATTTTATATTTTACCCCTGCTTTTCCAACATATTAAATTTTGGTGCACAGTTTGTGTGTTTTTGTGTGGTAGCGTTTGGTGCGCAGCTGCTGACGTGGCATGCACCCAAAACGGCACCATGAACACCAAAACGATGCGCCTTCCTCCGCGTCGGATATTGACGCCCAATGCCATAAACAACAAGAAGCGCAAGGACAGAGAGGAATTCGATGCCCTCAAGCCGTCAACGACGAAACTGACCAAGCCGGAGCCGGATGCGCCGAAAGCCGAGCCGATCAACCAATCTAATCAGCTCCTGGCTGGGTACCTGGCCCACGAGTTCCTCACCAGAGGTACGTTGTTCGGTCAACCGTGGGGGGATCCAGCCAAAAACGAGGTTTTTCCGGTGTCTCCGCCGAAGAAGAGAGCGAAGCCGAGCCGGAACGACGAAGCCGAGCCGAGCGATGGACAGCTGGAGGATTACCAAAGGTACGTGGAAGTAGCAAGTTTGCTGAAAACGGATGGGGCCCACTTACCTGGCATTGTGAACCCCACACAGCTCGCTTGCTTCTTGCAGATGTGAATGCGTGTAGCTACTCTATTGGTTCCTCCATATTACCCAAAAAAAAAAGAAGAAGAGAAAACTCTTCTATTTTTTTAATCTAATTCCTTTTTTTTTTATTATCTTTTCATTAACTTTTGGTTAACTTAAAAATAGTTTATATTCATGTATTTAATTAATATGCATGAGGCATGCATGCATTCATGCGAATCTGATCCTTCCTGTGTGAATATTAAGACGAAGAAGCATGCTTAGAAGGAAGACATGCATGTCGGATTCCATGAACAAATTTTGTGTAATTTCCATTCATGTTATCTGCTATATAATCGGTTTATTAGAGAAAATTACTCCATTTTCCTTATTTAAGTCTATTAAACTGCCATTTATTCAATATTAATAAATAAAATTTTGACATGACATCATTTTTAATAGATCCCTTATATAGTCCTGTTTATTAAGCTGATCTTATCTATTTAATGATATGCATTTTTAATAGAGTACGTTGTCCTCATATGTTGTTCTTTTGTCACGATCCAGCAAAGCACTATTCTTACACTAATTACAATTAGTGCTCTATAGAATCATTGATAAAACTCATAATTAATACAAATCACCAATTTTATTTACAAAATATGGGTGTGCTCTTTATATTGTATTGTTGGTCGAGGTTCAAAATTTTGACCGGCCTAGTCATTGAGTAAAAGATAACTCAATTTCTCGAGGTTATCTACGCACTAGTATAATTATTATATATATATATAATCCGGTGGTTAGCTGTGCTTATAAAATTTATATTTATTAAAAAAAGTGTTTTGTAGTTTTTTTTTGTTTTATTTTGTTTTTAAATAAATGGGAGAAGGGCTACGATGGAGGATCTATCTCATTCTTGATCTGAATAGACGATACAATGTAAGATCCTATGAAAATGCTTTAAAAAATAATATTTAGAAACGGGCCACTGTACTAAAGTATGTGTTCTGAAATTAGCACTACGAGACACTTTCAAAGCTAGAATAAGAAAGATAAATCTAGTATAATATTAGAAATAATACTAGCAACATGCCATGAATCAAAAAGAGGAGGACTGTTTATAGCTAAAATAATTAAAAGAGCATCTCCTTCGAGAGATAAATTGCTAACACAAAAAAAAAAGAGCCAACTGGGATGCAAGAAGCGCGGCAGATGCTTCTTCAAAAAAAGCATCCGAGGAAACTAATTTTTGAGTGGTTGCAAAAATAATAGCTAAAAAAATATTTCGTAGTTGTTAACACTATTTGGAATTATCTGCGTGTTAGGATTAGGACAATATAATCTCGTCGTTAACTATGCGTATATAGTTTCTAATTGTTATTAAGAAAAATTAGAGTCTCATTGCTGATAAAAACATAGCATTTTTACCTACAATTTTCACAAGACCTATATGATCTTCAATCCACATAAGTATAGTGTGGTAACTTATTACATGAGATTCATATAGATTTTATTATCCCTCATCCCAATATAAAACCAGTGAATATAGACACCCAATAATTGCCAGCTTTCAAGTTGTGACATGAATAATTAATTAAGTTTATACAAAAATTATATCGAGTGTGTTACTCATTAAGTTTATTTAATGATCCGGCACATATATACAAATATGCCTCTTCGTTCCCCTCACATGGTGACTATTAATTTATCTCACTAGCGTGTTTTTATATGTATAAAAGCGTAATAGGCTAATAGCACTGTTTTACTACAAATTTCCTTATTAATTGAGAAAACAGATTTATAAAAGGTGAAATAATTAACCAAAATAATCGATTTTCACCGATTATGGACTATCACATCAATTTGTAAGAAAATTGCAAGGATTTGTTCTATCTATTTTACTTGAAATAGAGATGAGTAATTAATATAGTTGAGATTTAATGTTATTGCATTTAACAATATAAATAATGCTTCATTATTTATATTTTTTAAATGACGTGTCAATATATTTGTCACGTGACATTATCTATCTTATTAAAGGCTAAAGGTGTGTTTGAGATTACGATTTCGTAGATAATAAGTGCGATTTTAAATCAAATCGCAAAAACTTGATTGTTTGGAAATTGTGTTTTTAAAAAACTGCAATATGAAAATGTAAAAAATTTGCGTTTTAAAATAACATGTAATGAAGTATTTTTTTGAAAACGCAAAATTTTAAAGGTCAAACTGCAATTTTGTTAAACATTTAATTATGTTTTTAAATCGTACTTTTTAAAATTATCATTTTTAAAATTATATTTGTTAAAATTAAAATTTCAAATAGACCCTAATATTAAATTTTCATCATGAAACGACTTTTCTCTATTTAAAGTAAAATTTTGAAAATCTTAAACTAATTTGTACCGCAATTGTTGTCGTTTGCTAAGATAATGACGATTTGCCCGTTGCGTAGCGAAAAAGAGTGGAGAGAAGTGTCCGTGTGAGAGAAGCGTCGAGTTGGAGTGTAAAATGAGGATTGAGCCATTGAGGAATATCACAAATGTACATTAAAATTGTCGAACACGTCGGATTCGATCGACACGAATCTAGAAACTACTTTTAGGTTTTTTTCAGACATGAACGCATCCTAATAAGAGAATGTTGTCTATGTAATACACATGCATACATACTTGTGTGTACGTATATATATATATTACAGTTTTCTTTTAATATAGCCTTAAAAAGTTATTCGAAAATTTTATTAAATAGCCTCTTTTCATGGTATGTACATCATGTTAAAAGGAAAGTTAATACAACAGTTTATTCTTTAGTGAGGGCGGGTCTACAACAAGCATTAGAGCAACTCTGAATAGAAGAATATCCTATTTTTATTAATAATATTGTAAGATTAATGGGTATTTCTGTTTGATAAGTTTAATGAAATTTTAACTAAAATAAAAAGGGTAACCCAAAATTTAAAGAAAAAGAACCCATTATCATATGATAACACTTCAATCAAACCCTGTCTTATCCCAAATTTTGTGGGCAATTTCCGAATAGGGGAGTTTTTGGCCTAAAAAAAAAACAATAAGCACATTCTCTTAGTCGATCCCTTCTTATTTAAGTCTATTAAACTGACTCTGTTATTAAAGTATGTGATTTGTAAATTTATTTTTAATAGGATTAACATAACACGTGATATCTATCTTTAGAGTATGTAGTTTTAAAGATAGATATTAGTTTTATAAACTGAAATAAAAAAAAAAAAAATTATGGCCAAAAATGTTAGTAGCAAATCTCAGCATGAGGAAGGCACATGTGGTGATAAGAATTTTATGAATTTTAGTTGTAGATTTTTCGATGTGGCCGAATTTGGTTAGAAGGTGACGCTTCATTTTGCTCTTGTTGCTAATAGCCTCGTTGTACCAAAATGACATGGACAGTTTGCTCATATTATTCACGTGCACTCGATTTAGCTGTCGATAATTAATGCTCTTTTGGGTGAAGCTTTTCTCGCCTCTTATTAGGCTAGTTCCTTTGGTTTAGACAATATTTTTCTTGAAGGAGATTTTCTTTTGATTGCTTTAACTATTAACTCTCCTTTATTTTCTTGGAACTTTTGTAATTTAATTTATGATAATTGCTTAGTTTTAGATTTCTTTCATAGTTAGAATGCTGTAAAAAAAAATTTCATAGTGCTAATTTTAAAACATATGTTTTAGCTGAATGGACTGCTTTCCATCTTATTTTTTGAAGTATTCTCAAAAGTTCATTTATCCTTTCTTTAATCCGGATTAAGAGTTGTAAGGATTTTCTCAAATAGCCCTTTTTTCCATTTGTATTGGAAAAAAAAAATGCCAACACGTGAGAAAGAAAAAAAAAATGAAAAGAAAAAGAAAAGGAAATGATAATGAGAATAAGATGCTTTAAAAACAAATATCAGTTTAATATACTGAATTAAATTTTGTTTCTTTAACTTAATTTGAAACAAAACTTTATCCCAAAAGAAATATTAAAAGGGGATTCAAGTCTTTTGTTTTTTATTTTTTAAAACTATTTCAACTAATAGTTTAGCTGTCAACAAAAATTGTTGCAAATCTTCACGTTGGGAGCAAGATCTGATTGACAGCAAGGAAATTTGTGTTGTTCAGCAATTTGCATATGGTTGGACACCAAACCCCAAAGAAGAGAACAAGTAAAGAATTTGGTGATTCCCTATTTATATAATTGTACAAAATGACAGTAAAAATTAGTTTTTTTTTTTTTATAAGTATTGATTTAATAGATGATTTTTAATGACAGTCATAAAATAATCTACTAAATAATATTATTAAAAAAAAAAATCTTTCGACTAAAATATGATAATGAAACAGTACTCCAACCTGAAGTCTAAAAAAATGTTTTGATTGTAACTTCAACCCTAAAATCCTAATTTATCTATTTATTTAGTTGAATGACAGCTATAGATTGGGGTTTACAAAAATAAAATAAAACAAGCAGCAGAGGAGAGTCAACAGCAGCTAACACTTTTTCAATTAAGGATCAGTGGTCCTGCAGCTTCTGCTGAATTGGTTTTGAGAATTGATTCATTAGAATAGGGACATGTGATTTTCATGCAATATATGGGAATTTAGGCATTAGAAAAAGAGGTACAGTTGAGGGCCAGACTCATTGAATTGTCTATCAAGGTCGCTGATCTTGAAATCCACAATGCCACCAAACCATCAAGTCCCCACGGCACCACCTAACATTATTTGGGACCAAAAAATAAAAACTGTTTTGCTGTTACATAAAATTAAATAACATAAAACAAAAATACAAATACACATGACTAATATCTAAAAATCACTTTTTTTTTTTTTCTAAACAAATTTGTCCTTTATTTTAACTAATTTTTTTTTTTTTCTAATTTAGCTACTCATTTTTTCAAAATGCCTCCTATTGGTTCTCTCATTTGACTATTCCGTTTCAACATATTTTTTTTTTCAAGGATTTATTTATTCTTTCTTTATTGAGAGGAGAGAGCATATTAGAATTAAAATTTGTTTTTTCCCACATTTTGGTAAGTAAACAGTGAGCACGGTAGCAGCTCACCGAATGTTTCTCCAATATGCTTAGTTAGATGTAGTTTGTTTTGGTTCCATTTTAAAACATTCACATCCGATTCAATAAATTTATTCTGAATTTTAGCTAAAAAAAATCATGTTTCTCTATTTTAACTACTTAATTTTTCAAAAAACTTACATCTGACTCTTTATTTTAGCTATTCACTTTCACTATTTTATTTAAAATTCTTTTTTAGGTATTTATTTATTATTTTTTTAGAGGATAGAGAATGTTAGAAATTTTTTAATTTTTTTTTTCACATTTGGTGATGGATCAGCTTACCAAATGTTTCAAAATTTTGCAAAGTTGAATGTAGTTCATTTTGATCTTATTTTAGTATCTTTAACATTTAAATTATTTTGAGTAGCCAAATAAAAATTCTCACAATTGGGACAATTGGAAATTCTATAAATTTTCCCTATACCCTCTGTAATTGAGCAAATTACTCGGGTAAAGAAGTCCACCCCCTACTGAAGTAGATAACCCCTCTCACAAGTATCCTATAAGGTATGTTTGGCAAAGACCCTTTTGCCAAACAAAGCCACAATTTTTCCTGCCCTTCTTTTTAAGACATCGGAGAGAATCTCCATCCCCAGTCCGGCCAGTCCCCACCTTTGGTTTTGTTCCTTCTATGTTTTGCACTTTGCTGCTCACTACTTTTTTTTTTTGGCCCTTTACGACCTTTTAAAATCAATGGTTCAGATTGAACCCCGATATTCTAACCCCACCGTCGCTCTTTAGTGCAATGATTCCCCATCTGTCTTCTTAATTGTAATAATAACTTCTGTTTTTGTACGTTTTTTTTTTTTTTTAAAATTTTGTTTTATTCACAGAGCTTTTGTTCTGAAAAGATTCCAATACGTGAATTTTATCTTGACTTGGCAAATTGTCAAATTTATTTATTTTTATTATTATTTTTAGAATGAGAATGCATTAATAAAAATAAATAAAAATAAAAAATAAAAAGATGAGATGAAACACTCCTACATAAATGGCCTGATCCAATATTTTGTTTTGCACTTCTTATTTTTAAATAGACTAATGGATGTGTTGTGAAGAGAGACGTCTATTGTAATTGCAAAAGAATTCAGAAGGCACAACAAAAAGGATAGCATTGAAAATGAATAAATCGAAATCACCAAAGAAGAGCAACATTGCCATATCCGTCAAAAAATTGTCATAGTACATACACCGACTTAAGGGTGAGAATTTGTATTCGCGTGTTGAGTTTAAATTATGTCGAGATATTAGTATAAGATTATATAGGTTAATCTTAACTCAAATCATTTAATTAAACGAGTCAGATTTCTTAACCCTAAAAATATTAATTTCGTATTGAATTTATGGGTCGTGTCAAAAATTATAAGTTCTAATGTAATATGTTGGGTTCTGATCGAATCAAGACATGAGTATAAGACTATATAAATCACCCTTAATCCGACCTATATAATTAAACAGGTCCAAATATTTAATATTAACTCGCTAATTTCGTATTAAATTCGTATCAAATTCAAAAATGGTGTAACAAATTCTCAAACCCTAAATTATAATTCCCACGAATATGGTTGGGATCCAACAAGCTCTTTTTGCAACCAAGCAAAAAGTAGGCAAGTTCACCTCCCAATTTGGGGAATCATGGGACCTATTCACGCCAGAATCTTTCCTCGAGTCTGAGAGAAAACAATGAATGATGTCGTACAATGTTTCTAGCAACCTCTTCAAACAGACCAATCTTTTCTTTTTTTTTTTCCTTAGTATGAAGTCAGGAAAGATGTCATAGATCATATGTCAACCTCCTATCCTATGACATGGGTGCAGCGCTTTGGTCCTAAATTAATGATGTAGACTTTGCATGTGACCATATTCTCTTCTTGTTATAATGAGCATACCCTGCACTCTATAATTAACGTAGCTTTCCTAGAATATAATCGGCTATGTGGCTGGTCCCAATTTGTGGCGGGTAAGAGCCTAACACCAATATATATTGTAGTATGTTTGTGGTTGGTACACAAAACCAGTATTGGCAAGGGTAGTCAAGGACGGAATTAGGAATTTAACTCTAGAGGGCAAGATGGTATTGCTTTTTCTTTTTTTTGAAGGGACTTTTTTTTTTCGTTTTTTTTTTTTTAAAAAAAAAACTCTAAATATGCTAGAAGTGTGTGTGATACCCAACAACAACCAATGGGGTGGTCACCGTGCCCTCAGGGGTGCTCAACTACTTTAAAGAGTAGACCGACTACTCATTAGCTTCAATTCAGAATATGATATGTATTCCACATATTTCACATGATACAAGATTTTTTTTTTTTAAAAAAAAAAAATTTAATAAAATGAATTATAAGAAATTACTCAAATTCAGTTTATTAAACTAACATTTATCCTTAAAATATGTAATTATTAGATGCATTTTTAAAATACATGTGAGGATCACATACTCTATGAACATATGTTTCATGCTTTAATGATCTTATTAAACTCTAAAGATAAATGTCAATTTAATAAATTTTTAGTGACATAAAACAAATATTTAACTTACGTATATGTAACTCTATAAGTCTCAAGATGATTGATGTACTCTAGCTAATCATGCCTTTAACTCTCACCATAGGCACATGGATATATTTTGTCGAGTAATGTTAGATACTAGAATTCTATCTAGTATTCATTGAACAATCTTGACATGACAATTTCAACTAATATTTAAATTAATTATTATAAAA
Organism: Betula pendula; assembly: GCA_900184695.1. Lineage (NCBI taxonomy): Eukaryota > Viridiplantae > Streptophyta > Magnoliopsida > Fagales > Betulaceae > Betula > Betula pendula. The sequence continues at coordinate 1,759,543 of FXXK01000051.1, forward strand.
AAAAAATCAATAACTAATTTAAAGTGTCACGTCAATATTATTGATAATTACCTTATCTAGCATTACCTATTTTGTTGTATAAAACCTACACTTCAGCTATACTAGAACTTAACAATATTTTGTTTCAAACAATTATCCTTAGGTCGGGACGGAGCTAGGAGATAATATGGGTATGAGCCAAAATAAACAAAAATTATAAGATATGGTAAAAAAAAAATTGAATATAGGCCAAAAGGTGAAAAATATAAATTAACTTGTAAAAAAAAAATTAAGCTTTAATTATTATTATTTTTGTTTGTTGGGAGGGGGCAGGGCCCCTCCCTCCGTCACTGTCCTTAGGCATATGAATCAAATATGGCAGTTTGGTCTACTAGAGAATTGAAGCCAAGCCTTCTAGGCTTCTTGGTCTTGGATCGAAGCAGAAATCGAGATCAAAGGATCCAAAGTACGTAAGACACAATACAAGAGTGATCAAAAGTTACGGCTAAATTTTTAAAAAGTCGTCGCTCATAAAGTTTTAAGTGTACTACATATGTAGTACTAGAATCTCCTAACCTACATGCTACCTTATGGCTAATTAAGAACTAATTTTAGGGGTAGACAGCCATTTAATGTTCAAAACACCTTTTTATTTACTTGTGCAATCACTAGTAATATACATAATAGATATGTTAGAACAGATTTTCCTAACATCGAACATTAACCAATTTGCACATTCAAAAGAGAAAAAGGATAAGCACTAGATCTTGTCGGTGGAAGTCGGCAAAAAATAACTCTAATACTTAAGTCAGAAAAATGTTTAGAGAATAAAAGTGAAAAAAAAAAAAATGCTTAGAGGCATAATTTTGAGCAGAGCCAAAAGTCTTTTTTTACTTGATTGTAAGTTACTTTTTATAATAACATGCATGAATGCAACTGTTTCCTATCAGTTTCTTTACCATGATCCATATTCCACGTAGAACTAGCCCTTCCCATACTTTTACCTTGATTGAAGCACGTCTTGCCTTTATAATTAGGGCCCTATCACATATCGTGGTCAATTGAGCAGTTTAATATCCGTGTAATGTGATAGTGGCTTGGAAGATGATTATGTATTACGTATATAAGATGCACCCGGGTTAACGGGCTAATTTTGGGCTTAAGGTTTGGACCACATGGGCTTACCAGCCCATTACCCACGTGAGAGTTGTTCCTGCGCCATCTGCTTGGTGACAGCAGAGTCACGTCGACCTTTGCATGCCTTGCTCTCTTCGTACGTTTTCAGTGGTTGATTGACAAACCTTCTCTACGAACATCTCAAAAAAAGACACGTAAGCATGGGGAATATTCTCTACCCTCTTGGCTTTTGCGAGAGATGAGCTTCGGAGATGACAACTAACCGGAGAATCTTATAACATATGATCATCACGTGAATCCTAAATTTTTATTAACTATATTTTAAAATTACAATTTTTTTTATTTTTGTTTTGTTTTAAACGAGAAATTTCAAAAACACTAAACCAAAAGACACCTAATAACATGCTTGACATATTTAATCCTATTTCTTATAAGTTTTACATTGTTAGAGAAATTAGTTTATGTGCTCTTTATAAATTTGTAACATCTTTCATTCTTTAACACATCTTTTAAAGTTGAGTTAGACTCATCTTTCATATATTATGTGAATTCTAATTTGATATCAAAATAAGGTTCTTAATTTGTGGCCTCATTGTTATCCATTTTTACGTATTGGTTTGGCTGTCTTTCTGTTACATTTGAAGGAGCGTGTTGGAAGTCTCATATTGTTAGGAAAACTAGTCTATGTACTCCTTATAAAGTTATGACATCCCTAACTCACTCTTTAAGTATATTTTGAAGTTGAATTAAACCTACCTTTCATATATTGTGTAAATTCTAATACTATTTATTTTTTGATCCGAATTCTTTCTGGTTCAAATGAATTTGAGAGAAGTCGATTCTTTTAAAAATAAAGATAAAATTGTCATTTTAACTTTTTTTTTTTGAATAATTTTGTCATTTTGTTTAAAAAAACTGGTTCCTCTCTAGTTTATTGGAAGGGAGAGAAAATCCAAATTCTTTATTTTTGGGAAACGTGTCCTTACATCATCACCGACTATTTTGTAGTTCATAGGAAATGACATAAATTTACTCCAACTCAGGTCAGAGAATATTTCATCCAACCCACACTGATACATGACAAGTGTCATCTATCAACATTGGGTTCCTCAAAACTCAATAGTAATTAACTCTCATTCTACTACCTAAAAATCCAAACATTTTAAAAAACATTTTTTAAAATGTTAGGTTTCCCAATATTAAAAAACCCAATATTAATAGGTGACACTTGTCATGTATCAGTGTAGGTTTGATGAAATTTTTTCCAATCTGGGTTGGAGGAAATTTCTGTCCCATAGTAAATGTGTGTTTCTTGAACTAATTACCAAATACAAGGGATGATCTTTACAAAGCAATGATCGAATAGGGGCGACAATTTTTAACAGAAATTGTGAATATAACATAAAATTAATATATTAAAATTGAGAAAATTACTTATTTAATTAAATAGATTGAATTATAATTAATTTATATAATTTTATATTTATATTTAGACACAACTTAAATAAAATTGTCAATTTTTGACACGGCTCATAAATTTAATACAAACTTAATAAAATTGAAATATCTTATCCGTTTAATTAAATAATTAGAGTTGAGTAGGTCTTATTATGTTATAAATGTCATATGTAAGCTAGAATGGACCAGAAGCACCCGCTTTCTTTTTGTAAAGTCATTGAATTGAATAGTGTGCAAGTAAGATGCACGCAATAGGACCACTGGTAATGCTAAACAGCAAATGCATGGGCCATGCGGCCCTCTAACAGCACAAATCATGAATGGATGCATTAATTACTTGAATCTCTCCAAACTTTTATTTGTCAATCTTTCCCACTAACTTGTTTTTGGTCCCCATTGCTCACGTCTTTTTAATTCGATCTCCAAACTCCCAACCTTTATTAGTTACTTTTTTCTTTTTTTTTTTTTTTTAAAAAAATTATAACATTTTGTAATTAATGTCTTCCCTAACCACCATCACACGTCTCCTCTCTCTCTCTCTCTCTCTCATGGAAAATGATTCTCTCATTTTTTGAGTCGGTCAGTCTCCATTGAATGGTATTTTTGTAAAAAAGAATTACAAAAATGCCACTCAATTTACACCGACCAACTCCTTTCTATTTTCTTTGAAATGAAAAGAATATGTTTATCTTTCTTATAAGATTCAGTTAGTGTAAATTAAAGGTAAAAATTGTCATGTTAATTGTTTTAGACAATTTATCCATCAAATTACACTAACTAAATTTTATCAATTTTATTTAAAATGAAGAGGATCCTGATCCCTTTCTGTCTCTATCCCACAATTTTACCTACTAATAAAAAAGACATTTTTGATTTGTTGGTTAAATAATTATCCTTTTCACTTTTATTTTTTGTTTTTTTTTTTTAAAAAAAATTTACAAATAACCTAAAGCATAAAACATGCACGAAATATTTTTTTTTAAACAAAAAAACTTTTTATGTCATATTATAATTTTTTTTTTCAAACAAAAAATAAAAAGTACTATTCAAAAAGCAATAACTAACAGAGCTAAACCTTCAAATTAGATTGTAAAAAATTCTTTCAACGACATGTCTTTAAAATATGTGATTTTTATATGTATTTTTAATATAAATTGGCATTAGAACACGTTTTTTTTTTTAAAAAAAAAAACAAAACTAATTTCAGCTTTAAGTTACATTAGTACACGTTTTCAAACAAAAAAAACATCTAAAAAAAACATTAACAAACGGAGTTATTATAGTTTTTTTTTTAATTGGGCCAAACAAATTAAGAGAACAAACGTTTTCCATGCTGTTATTTTCTGACTACGACATGCACATGCAGTTATATATTCGTTCCTTTGTTTTTTTTCTTTTGGGCAAAAAGGAATTACACGAAAAAATAAAAATAAAAATAAAGATATCAAAAAAGCCAAAAAGATGAAAATAAAAGAAGAAATTCTATTTGACTCTGACAGTGCAGTGTAGGTGGTGGCAAATAACCGCTTTACGCCGGCACGGAAATCATGAAAACATATTCCACATGGCAGAAGCCCATCCTCAGCCACGGTGGTGAATTTCAAAGTGGGGCCAACGTAGAATTTTTTATTCCCCAAAAAACCCCACCATCTTTCCTGTAATTCCTCGATTTCTTAACCCCGCAAAAAATCTTCTCCATCTCGATTCAATTCAAATTCCATATCCATCCCCTGTTTCTAAAGTATTACTTCAAAGTAAAAGAAGGTTTCTTTGAAGCATTGGGATGCTCTGATAGTCTGATTGATTCAAAGATTTAAAGTAAAAAAGCTTTGATTGGGAATTTTTTTTGAGTAAATGGGTGTTGGGCTTCATGGCTCATGTGCTCTAAGCCTCTGCTTTTCATTTTGGAAAATCAAAAGGTGAGTGCTTTTGAATTGGTTTTCTATTTATTTGCTTTGATGGGTGTGATTGTTCTATCAGTTTTTGTCGTTTGGGTGAGTTCATGTGGGAAATATTATAAATTTGTAGCGTTTTTAAAATTGTTTTTGGAGGTTATATTTTGGTAGGGTTGAATTTGGATAATTCCTGATAGTTTTTTTCAAGTGGGGTTTAAGAAATATTACTGGAGTTTTGTTTCTGATAAGAAATTGTGGAATTCGGTGTTGGGCTTAAATTGTGCTGAAACTTATATATTGCTTCATTTTCATTTGATGTGAATTTTGATGTCTCTGTTTTCCTGTGTTGGAATTTGAGTTCCACTTCATTTGCGCCATATTTTGGATTGGGTGGTTGGAAATTTTGATTGCCATGTTAGTTTTCTTGTGCAAAGTGTGAACTTCATTCTGTGAGAATCGGTCTGAATGATCATGAAGTGGTTATTGATTTACATATAAAGGCTATTGATTTACCTGTTGGTGGTGGTGTTGGTGATTGAAGATTTTGTAGTGTGTTGGGGCAATATGAGGAGTAGGAATAGGGTCGGAAAGCGGAGGAGGGGTGAGATCAGGCGGAATCTCGGGAAGATTATGAAGTGTATGTGCTCCGGGGAGCAGCCAGGAGCAGTGGATGAAATGGTTCCTTCATCAGAGTCACTTGCAACCAAGGATTATTCAGAAACTGTGATTTCTTCTAAAGTTGCTGAGTTTGAAAAGAAGCTGGATACCGGAAATATAGAAGAAGCTGAATCATCTCTACGTGAGAGTGGCTGTTTAAACTATGAGGTTGGTTTCTGTTTTTGTCTTAAATTTTGGTTATCTATTGAGTGATCACTTTTCTTTTTCTCATTTACTCCTGGGTGGATATAATCTAATATATATGGTGAACCTTAGAAGCAATGTTTGATTTTTAAATTTTCTAACTAAAATCAAGGGAAGTTGTGTCGGATTTAGATCAACTTTAGCAAACTCAGTTTCAGATACTTTAGTGTTCAGTGATATTTAATGTGCAGGTATGTAGTTAAGAGTCAGAATGATCTAGACTTAAATCTCCACCAAGCATCAGTATTCATTGTAACATGAAATTACTCATCTCACCTCAACAAAGCTGTCTTGTAAGGTAACAGGAAACTCAACCAAACCTTATGGATGACACTTGGTCACTCTAATTAAAGGCCATTGCTGCTTTTAGATTGTAGACCATCATGTTTTCTCATGTACATATCCTTGCACCTTTCTTTTGTCCTTTATAGTGCCTTCAATTTGAACCCACACTCTCCTCCGTACTGTGTGAACATGAATCTATTATCCACATTTATCTCGCCTACAAGTACTGATTGTAAACGTGATGGAAATTATTGACATGGACTTTTTCCAAGGATTTTTTTGATCATTTGTAATGTGTTTTTAAGACTAAGATGTCTGCATTTGCAGGAAGCAAGAGCATTGTTAGGAAGATATGAATATCAAAAGGGAAACATAGAAGCAGCTCTTCATGTATTTGAAGGGATAGATATTGCTGCAGTGACTCCCAAGATAAAACTCACCCTTGCTAGAAGAGGGGAACGTCATAAGAGACATTCTCAAAGTTATGTTCCCCAACCTATGTCTATACATGCTGCCAGCTTACTCTTGGAAGCTGTGTTTCTCAAAGCAAAATCATTGCAGGGTCTTGGGAGGTTTAAAGGTATTTTCTTTGTGTTGATACATAGATCTGTTATTTGCTTTCTGAATTTGTCGAATTTGTAAGTTATCTTTGCACATTTTCTTTATCCACAAATTGCTTTTCTTTTTTGTTCTTCCCGGTGATAAATTTGTGGCGATGGTTTTGGTATGGGTACCATTGTCATGAAGTTTCTTTTGTTAGTGCTTTACTATAAAATTTTCAGATTATATAGAGGGAAGGGCTGGCTATTTGTGTCCTTCATGGACTTTTTCAACAGATTTTGTATATAATTTATTTTTGTTATTTCTGTAGTATCAGTGGTGGCTTCTTTAACATGTTTTTGGTATTTAAATTATTTTATTGCTGAGGACACAGATCTTTGTGATTTCTGTGGCAGCACCACTAGAAGGAAGAAGCATATGATTATTTGAGATCATAGTGGTTATTTTTGAAGTGTTTTTTATTCCATCTGTTCCCTTCTGGAAAATGATAACTCTGGTGTCTTACTACTTAGGATGCCAAGGCATCTGTTCTGTTAAGAATCTGGCCGAGCAATGGGGATGGTCCCCATGATTTTGTGCTGGTAGAAAGATTAACTAAATCAAGGAACAAAAAGAATTTGTGAGCTTAACAATCAAAACATCATAGCAGAGCTAATGTATATTTCCAATCATTCTTGCAGAAGCTGCTCAGTCTTGCAAAGTTATTCTGGACATAGTTGAATCTTCATTACCAGAAGGCTTGCCTGAAAACTTTGGTGCTGACTGTAAATTGCAGGAGACTCTAAACAAGGCTGTTGAGTTACTTCCAGAATTGTGGAAACTTGCTGATTCTCCAAATGAAGCAATCTTGTCATACAGGCAGGCACTCCTCTATCCTTGGAATCTTGATGCAGTAGGTACAGCAAAAATCCAAAAAGATTTTGCCATATTCCTTCTGTACACTGGAGGTGAAGCAAGCCCCCCAAATCTCCGATCTCAAATGGACAGTTCGTTCGTCCCCAGAAACAATATAGAAGAGGCTATACTTCTGTTTATGATACTATTAAAAAAAGTTTCTCTCAAGAGAATTGAGTGGGATCCATCAATCCTGGATCACCTTTCATTTGCTCTATCTGTGGCAGGTGATTTGAAGGCTTTAGCTATTCAAGTAGAAGAATTGCTTCCTGGAATCATTCTTCGAAAAGACAAGTACCATACTCTGGCCCTTTGTTATTATGGAGCAGGGGAGGACTTGGTTGCTTTGAATCTACTTGGAAAATTGTTGAGTGGTAGTGAGGATCCAAAATGCGTTCCGGCTTTATTGATGGCATCAAAGATTTGTGGGGAAAACCCTAATCTTGCTGAAGAAGGGATAAGTTTTGCTCGCAGAGCCTGTGAGAATTTGGATGGTGGATGCAATCAATTGGAAAGCATTGCCAAATTTTTATTAGGTGTCTCACATTCAGCACATTCAAAATCTGCTGTTGCTGATTCAGATAGGGTAACAAGAGAATCTGAGGCAGTTCAGGCTCTGGAAACTGCTGGCAGAATGACAAGAATGAGTGACCCCAATATTCTTTACCATCTCAGCTTGGAAAATGCTGACCAAAGGAAGTTGGATACTGCACTTTATTATGCAAAAAGCTTGCTGAAATTGGAAGGTGGGTCTAATATCAAAGGGTGGTTATTACTGGCCCGGATATTATCAGCCCAGAAACGGTTTGTGGATGCTGAAACTGTTATTAATGCTGCACTGGATCAGACTGGAAAATGGGATCAGGGAGAACTGTTGCGGACCAAAGCTAAACTTCAAATTGCACAGGGTCTGTTAAAAAGTGCCATTGATACATATACCCAACTTCTTGCTGTTCTTCAAATTCAGAGTAAAAGTTTTGGTTCGGGGAAGAAGCTTCTCAAGGTTTGTTGATTAGTGTTCCCATTTATTAGCTCCAATATGTTGACATAGAACTCTTATTACCTTTTTGCTTAAACTCTATTCATTTTCTGTTGTTTTGGGAGTTAAATTAGATTCTTGTTCATGAAAGAATGAAATGTTTCTTCTAGAATTAGATGCATTTGATTTCTTGTTAAAACTAGATCTAGAGATGGTTTTCGAAAATGACATCTTGTGATTGTGCTTTTAGTCATGAACTAGCTTGATATGAGAAAAATGGGAGGTTTATAAAGGCTGGTATTCTGAAGGTGACTTCCAGGACGGAGAGATGGAATGATGGGCATCTGCTAGTGTGATTATCTGTATGTGAGAGAATTTTGAAAACCTTATCCAAAAAAAGAAAAGGGTTTTTCCCCCCTCAGGAAAGAATATTGGAAGAAGTGGGTTCATTCTGTTGGATTCTGCTGTTTAATACTGTGACTATAAAGTTGTTGAGCTATATTGTTGAAGAACTAGTGTCATAATGAGATAGATATACTTTAATAGATTTAGCCCCGCATGTTGCATATGAAATTCAGAATAATCTATAATCTACTTTTGCTCTGAATTTGTGATTATGGGAATAATTACAGTTCCATTTTGTGAATACGCTTCCATTACCAAAAGCAGCCCTTTCTTTGTCTAACTTCAACTTTCCAAGAAGTCCTTTTTTTTTTGGCCCTTTTTTAGACAAGCTTTCAGGTATTGACTATTTTTGAAATATTTATGACAGAGAAGCAGAACTCGTGCTAAGAGTTTGGAATTGGAAGTATGGCATGATCTTGCTTATGTCTACATTCGCTTGTCGCAATGGCGTGATGCTGAGATTTGTCTTTCCAAATCTGAGGTCATCTGTTATTACTCTGCTCATAGATGTCATGCCACAGGTATATCTATTGTCATCAGTCTCATCTTTTTTCTCTTTTTCCAATCAGTTCCTTGATATTTTAGATGCCATTTTTGCCTAAAATTTTCATGGTGGTGTAATTTTCCTTGTTCACATAATTGTCAATTCACAAAATTGACTTCAGCTTTGCCCAAAGCACTGAAGATATGGTTTAGTTGGTTGTTTCTGGTAGAAAAACAAGGGAGAAATATGTTTATGAAAAATGGCTTAAGTTGGATGCAATTGTTACTAGTGAATCTTGTTTTAGGGATAGATCTTAAGGCTTCGTACTAAACCTGAACCTCTGGGCACTAGTGGGACTGATGCCATTATTTTGTGACCCATGAAGTTTTGGCGTACATCTGTTTCACTTTCGGCCAGAATTGGTCATGGTTTGAATTTTGACTATACAGCCAGCAGTTAATTATTTTCTGTCATTTTTCAATTTGTTTGTTCCTTCTCCAAGTTTTAGCAGACCCTTATTTGCTCTCCTTTTTTTCTTCATGAGTTTGCCTACTTTTGTAGTTTTCCCAAGTTTTGATAATGGCTATTTTTTGAGGAAAATACCAAAAAAATATTGTATCAATATAAGATTTGTATTCAACTGGGTGCCCATTTGGGATTGGTCGCTCGGTTTTGCATAGCATATTTGAGAGACTAGAAGTATATAAAATCTCCTGTATTTTCATTTATGTTTTGAAGAATGCTAGGCTTACCAAATATTTTACAAAAAAAAAACAAAAACACTTAAAAAGTGATGTGGCACTTGGGAAGGAGATGAATATAAATTTTAAAAAATCAAATCATATTGTGCCACGTCACTTTATAAGAATTTTTTTATTTTATAATATTTTGTTAGCCTAGTATTTATCTTATGTTTTTGTTTCTTCGGTAAACCAAAAAAAAAAATTGTCATTCATTTGTTTTGTATTGCATGCTATAGATCCTTGAATTAGCTTTTGTTGTTTTTGGAGGCTTTCAATCCAAGCCAAATCACCATCCTCCCAAACACCATTCTTTTTCAATTAAAAACTGCCAGATTGCTGCTTGGTTGCTGGGATTTTGGTTTAGTTGCTATAAAATTTCTTCACTGACTTGTAGGGCTTGCCAAAATGCACCTTTTCATTTTAAAATATTCTGTTCATATTGGGGAAAATAAATTCATTGGACTGTTGCTGTAGTTGAATTCACTTGCTTGACTTTACAGGCGTACTTTATGAAGCCAAGGGCCTCTACAAAGCAGCTCTAAAAGCTTTCATATATGCTTTGGACATTGATCCCACCCATGTTCCAAGCTTGATATCCACAGCTGTGGTTCTCAGACAGCTTAGTAACCAATCACATGCAGTCGTGCGAAGCTTACTGATGAACGCATTGGAGCTCGACAGAATGAATCATTCTGCGTGGTATAATCTCGGTTTACTTTATAAATCCGATGGTACTGCATCATTATCTCTAGAAGCCGCAGAATGTTTTGAGGCTGCAGCATTTCTTGAAGAGTCTGCACCAGTTGAACCCTTCAGATAGCCAGTTCCAGGTTAACGTTTCATATCTGTAAAGCATCAAAATTGTCTCCTCTCTTCCACGACTGTCTTCTCATATGAATCTTCATATAGTATTGTACAAGTGAAAAGCAATAAAAGAGAAATTTCAGTTTCTGAGGCTGAGTTACAGCTTTGAGACTCCCATAAGCTGGTGAGGATTAATGAATATAGGAAACAAGTGACCAACTCAATTACTTGCATGGAACAAGAAGCTTTTGAAGCATCAACAACTCACATGGGTGTACAGTGTACTTGGTTGACAACGTTTGTGATCCTCAAAATGAATACTGTAGGAACTAGGAAGGAATCGTTATTACATTCCAGCACCAGGTGGAAACCGTGGAATCATAGTGCAAGTTTGATCAGTTAATCTAATCCCATTTTCACCTACGTGGATTGGACATGTACATTTTGGAACATATCAGTTTAATAGATTGAGTAGCATCACGAGAAATGTTTTTGGTGTAATCAATGGAAGAGACGGCAAATAAAGAGAGCTCGAGTCTTGATGCGTCATTAGCGGTTTTAAAACATGGGGTTTGAAAAAAATAGCGATTTCAAAATACAATTAATAAAATATAATTTTTAAAAAAACATAATTAAGTTTTTGGTAAAATTGAGATTCAACTTTTAAAATTGAGTGTTTTTTAAAATACACCCCATTGTTGTGTGAAAACGGTTTTTTTTTTTTTTTTTTTTTCACATTTTCAAACTGCTATTTTTTTTTTCTTTTTAATGTAATCTCAAATAGTTTGGCATGCAAAATCATTTTTGCGGTTTTGTTGACCAAATACACACACTATGTCTAATAATGATAAAATCCAATCTACTCCATCTAAAATTCATATGAATGAATTTATCTTTTCTTTTCTTTTTTTGGTGATATGGCAAGCAAAAGAATTATATTACGAAAAACAAATTTTAAATTGACCAAAGTTTATTTAGGTTATGTTTGCTTTGCAGAATGACTATTCTCTTAAAAAATTAAGTAACTTTTATTAGAAATAGAATAAAGTGGAATGTATTAGCCTTTCAACATTAAGTTTATTTTATTCAATTTCTTCTATTTTTAATAAAGATTATTCCGTTATGTGAACCAAATGTACCCCAAGTGATTGTCTCTGAGACTAAATAATGAATTGTAAGGGCTATTCAAAATTTTAAAAAATACCAATCACGATTAAATGCTTGAATTGGATATAACGGGAAGGCACACATAACTCTTTTCTCCATCCTCTACTTTGCCCTTATATTCAACAAATTAGAGTGCTTGTTAGTCCCTTTGTATTTTCCCATTTTATTTTCATTTTATTCGCTTTTAATCTTATGATGTTGATCATATTTAGGGCTTGACTCCATTTGTTAATATTTTTTAAATAGTGCTTTTTGTTTTTTGTTTAAAAAGTGTTTTGATGTGACATAAAAATGAAAATTTTTTTGAGTATTTTTGTCGTGTTTTATATTTTAGATTATTTGTTAATATTTTTGTTTTAAAAAATAAAACAAAGGAGAAAAGGGAAAAATGTTATCAAACAAAGTTTTCGTTACATAAAATGTTGAAGAAATTATTGTTTTTGTAGGTAGAAGTCTAGACTTCTTTTCCAAAACATAATAATTTCATTTTGATATTATATTAAATTATCAATTATTTTAAAAATTTAATTTAATGCAATTGTTGGTTTAATCATTTAATTACTAGTCTAACAATTTCTTGATATACCACCTCATCGAGTCAATATTTTACAGCTTAGTAGTTATAAAATGCATTAATTGGATGGAGGGGGGCTTTTTAAGTTCAACCATTTTGTATTAAAATTCCTTCCATTTTCTTTGTTAGCACCGTAAAATGTGATCATATTTTCCCTTCTAGGGAGACAGTGATACTCAAAGTCTCAAACGCTAGCTTTTGTAAAGTTGGTACAATTACAAATGATTTTGTCTTTCATCTCGATTTTTTTAAAAATATATATATATAAAAAAAAATTATGTCACGACTTCCTTATTGTCTAATTTATTTATTTTAATATTGAGACCTCAATTTTTCTAATTTGATGAATTTTGGATTTGAGCATTTATAAATTGAGATTTTTTATAATGATTTTTCTCACAGAAATAACAACAATGATATAAAAAATACAGTTTTTAATCCCATAAGATATTAAAAAAAAAAAAAGGTGGTTGGGTGGCATAATCAAGTCATGACTAGATATTGTCGAGTAATGCTACACATTATTATTCTACCCATCTTATTTTATTGACTTTTTAAATTCATTATTGAATTGATGTGAGTTACATGTGGGTTCACCAATTTAATGATAAATTTAAAAACTAGATAGAAGGAGATGAGTGATAAATAAGTAGAAGAATGATGTGTAGCATTATTCAGGTATTGTCACCTAGTCTAAGGCCATGTTTAAGTTTTGTCACCCATGAAGTTGGCCTAGGTGTTGTAGTTTTTTCGGCAATTGAGATTTAATTTTACTTTCTATTTTTTTTTTATAAAAATTTCAAATTAAATCTCAATTATTAAAGATAATTACAGCGCATATGCTGCAATATTTTTTACAGCATCTAAGCCAAATCTATCACCCATGGTCGTAGCTAAAATCCCCTCCCTCCCCCCTCCCCCAACAACAAACACACGTGCACACACACATATATATAATAATAATAATAAAAAAATATTTTATTTGAATGATATAGTTATATTTTCACATCATTTGTATTATCTATTTGATAAAAAGCACTAATTAGAGGTCCCTATTTATAAATTTTTGAATTACATGTCTAAAATTCATTATTAAAGACTGAGGTCTCAATTAAAAAAAAAAAAACTTCAAAATGTACTTTTTAATTATGCCAAAAAAAAAAAATCAAATCAAAACCTAAAAACATTACGCCGACACGGCACAGACATTTATTGACACAAAGACAGTCTAGACAGACACAAACCACTGATACGTTCTCTTTTGTAGGAGTATATGTGTACATGTCTACTATATATTAATCATATACGTTCTCTTTGTCACCCTTTTGAATTCTAAAGCTTTGATCTTTCTTTAGCTTTTCTCGAAAGAACTTTGAAGGGTTTGTGCCTTTTTGTGGGTTGCTCACTGTAGAGAGAGATAGAGATGGAGGGTGGGAAGAGAGGGGAGGAAGCAGGACCATCGTCAGGAGGGTCTTCATCGGCTTGTGTTGGTGATCAAAGACAAGACAAGCAAAAGGAAATGGGTGAGAAGCCAAGTGAAGTTCGTGGGGTTGGGGAAGAAGAAGAAGAGGAAGAAAATCATGATGATGATGGGGTTGTTGCTGGTTATGTTCCAGGGCCTTTGGTTTCTCTCAAGGAGCAGATTGAGAAAGACAAGGTTTTTGTTCTGTTTTCCCTTCTTGTTCTGTTCTACATTTTGAAAAAAGAAAAAGAAAAAAAGAAAGTGGTTTTTTTTTTTGACAGATAATTACTTTGAATTGCTTAATGGGGTTTTCATTGTTAGGGTTTTGAAATCATTTGTGCTCTGTTGGGTTGCTTAGCAAATGTAGGGAAGGGGACTAAACTTTGAAGCTTGGATTTTATTTTCTAAGCATTTTCTCGGTCTCAACTATGCATTAACGTGACTATTTGGCACACTTGAGCTATGTTGTTTCTTTATTTTTGGGATGTAAATGACATACAACATAATGTTTTATCGTTATACCAATTGATATTCTACCTAAGTGTAAGGTCTAGTGGACTGGACATATGAAAAATTTCTGTTAATGATTTTAATGGAGGGGATAGAAGTACTTTGATTAGAACAATTGGATACCCTGGTGGGTGTGAAAAATTGAAAACCTAGGGGTGTCAATAGAACTGACCCAAACCAGAGGGTGTAAGTGCATTTTACCCTATTTGTAATTGTCTTTGTCCTTCTTTTACCTCATTTTCTGAGTAACCAAAGGACCGTTATTTCTTGAAGTGTTCAGTATTAGTTACCAACTTTTCTCTGCACTTTCTGCTTTGAAATGGGTTTCAATTCTTTCTCGGGTTGTTATTCCCGCTTTGTGTTCTTCTCTTACTGATGCAACAAGTTAACTTTCGGTTTTGAACAATTTGTTGTTGCTGCTGAGTGTTTGGAACTATGACTTTGAATTACGTGCTGAAGTTAATGTATTATGGAACTGAATGATTAAAAAACGGGTGAAGTTTTACTACTGGTGGATTTTCTTTGATTTATAGCACTCTTAGTTATCTAATCATTTTCACTATTTCTTGAACAATTTGAACAATTCCATACAAGTTTTTAATAACTATTTGTAGTGATGAGTTTAGCCTTTTGTAATTGCTCATTTTTTAAGATGTTTTGTGTATTCAGATGCTAGAGAATATAATGAAATCATTTTGTTTTGCTGTTTGGAATCCGGATGCAATCCTGTAGATCAATCAATTCATCTGGCTTTAGTTAATCAATGTATTTGGAGCCTCCCAGTTTTCATTTAAATGCCAATTTTACTTTGCAGGATGATGACAGCTTAAGAAGGTGGAAAGAGAAGCTGCTTGGTTGCTTGGAAAGTGATTTAAATGGTTTGTTGTTGGCATTTTCTTATGCTCCTGACGCATCTTTATTCCATATTATAGTTGGTTCTTTTCTTGACTTTTTGTCGGCAAATTGTTAGCCCAAATGGAACCTGAAGTCAAATTCCACTCCATTGGGATCATCTCTGATGACTTTGGGGAGATTACTACTCCCTTGCCAATTGATAACAATCGGAGTGGTCATGTCCTGTTCACTCTCAGGGAGGGATCGCACTATCAGCTTAAGTTGACATTCACCGTTCTGCACAACATAGTTTCAGGCCTGACCTACACCAACACAGTGTGGAAAGGAGGATTTCAAGGTGCATCATTTTTTTAAACTGCAGTTTATTTTCTTTGAAATTTTTTAGTAAAAATTTGTTATACTTCAAAAAAAAAAAATCCCTGCTTAAATCTTCCATTGGAATCTGGATTTTGAGTCATGAATTCAAATTTTTGCTTAAGTAGCCTTATGGACTGGTAGATGATCTGATGTTTATTTAAGTCCTACAATTTGATCTTGGCCTTCATACTGAATCTGTATCATTCTTTCTCTTTCCCTGTGACTGGTTTGTAAATTGCGACTTTGATGAGTATAACACCCATTTTAGACACAATCATGAATTTGAGTCTTAACCAATAACAACCATGGAAAGCACGGATTTTGGAGTGAATGTCAAAAATCAACTATAGTGGTGAAGTTTCCTGTTTCAGTTTGACACCCTTTATCTTGTCTCACCTCAGGATATGCGTTGAGTGAAAAGTACACTTTTGGTCATCAGTGTAAACTTTCTTTCTCATTGTGGGCATGGAAGCACTAGGAAGGCAGGTTGCCTTGAAATAGCAAATGCTGCCTGTCCGTAAATGAACCAACTTATAGTGATTTCTTGGATGTTGCTTCACTTTTCAACCCTCAAAAACTGGCACTCAAACAACTACTGCTTGATTAGTTATTTACCCCTATATAAAAACTTGTATCTTGAAGAAATCGTTTTGGCTGAAATACCAGTGGTTTGACAATAATGATTTAAAATCTAGGAAGGATAGGTATATGAAATGTAAAGTTAACAAGCCTTCTGTATCTTGTTTTATTGCCATTAACTGCAATATTTTCTTTTCCTTTGTCATTCTAGTGATACATTTTGCATTCTCTTCAACTTGATATATCAAATAATTTGTGCATTATGACCAATTTCTCTTAGTGCATTGTAATTTAATTCTTATCCTTACTCTGGTTTCCCTTTTTCTCTTTTTTATTTGGATGTCAGTTGATCAAAGCAAAGGAATGTTGGGTACCTTCGCTCCTCAACAGGAACCGTATGTGCACGCCCTGGATGAGGAGACGACTCCATGTGGTGTGCTTGCAAGGGGGACCTACTCGGCAAAGCTTAAGGTGTGTGCATCTGAATAGAATGTGAATGCTTAATTTGAGATTAAAGTGCACATGCATGTTTGACTTTGTATGTAATGTATTGCTGTAAAATCTAATTGTTCCTCCTCTTTTTCCCCTTTCTTAAATAGTCTAATATATATATATTTTGAAAAGGGCATCATATGCCTACTTTCAATAGACCATGCTTTTGAGGGAAAATACTCAGGATCTCTTTAACTCATAAGTTTCTGATAGGCTGTAAATTCCATGGCAACCTCTGGTAATTAGTTGGCATTCACAAGATCTGCGAACAAATTTGTTTCTTCTTATGGGCATGTGGGGAGTAACTTTTGAATATTTTGCATAATTTGCTTGCTCGTGGTGTTCCTTTCAAGGACACTTCTAATTACAAACTCAATTTATGAGACACTCAGGACCACAACCACTAAATTTTCCTTCATTATATATTCAATAACGTACTATGATGGAATCACTTGCATATTCACATTCACCATTTTTGTAGTTAGTAGTATCATTAGTGTATAGATCAATAAGAAACCAAATTTGGGTAGCTACTCCTATGAACAATAGCTGAGATTAGTTATTTGGTAAATTTTTGTAGTAGTATGTTACGAAATGTCGAAATAAGTAGCGATAACGGGGATGTCTAATTTTGTAGGGGTCTATGTGTTAACCAAAATAAATTTAACTAGACCACTGTGATAAACAGATTAGATTAATCCATCTGAACATGTTACCCTGCACTTTTATACTTCTATCTAACATATGTTGATTTTCCTTGTTACCGTTTTACACAGTTTGAAGATGATGACAAGAGATGTTATTTGGAACTAAACTATTCCTTCGAGATCAAAAGAGCAGCTAGATGAGTTTTACCAGAACAGTGCCCTATCTTCTGTTTTGTATCTGTTTTCATATTCTTTCTTTCTTTCTTTCCCACTTATGAACTGCATACGTGTTTGTGATTATTGACTAAATACTGCTTTGTAGGTGTGATACAAATTAGGTTTAATTCAATCACTATTTTGTGACTTTGAATTGCATTATCAACTTTAACCAGTCTCCTGCAGGGCTTCCTCTGCAGTTCACAAAGGCATGACCATGTGTGAACATTTCTTGAATATAGTCAGAAGTGAATGCAAAGTGAGAAATTATCAAAAGCATACGATATAAGTATTCAAATCTGATTCACATATGCAAGGTGATAATTATGTGCAAGGCTGCCTGCGAGGGTCGTTCGTATAGTGTAGTATCATGAGGTCAGCCGTTCGAGTTTCGTTAATTACTCGATACACGGTTTTTGTTGGTGAGGTTGTGTATCTAGGGTTTACCGAAAGGGATGGGTCCCAAAAAAGTCTTGCCTCGGTTCTTAAAGGAGTTTCTTATCATAAAAAAAATAAAAATAAATAAAAAAACCAAAAATAAAATAAAATAATAAAAATAAATAAATAAAATTATGTGCAAGGCAATACAAGATAAGTATAGAGTTGTAAGAATATGATGCTTCTCTTGAATATTCCTTTATGTTATTAGCTTGCGCTTCTCTGTCCCCTTATAATAAGATTGAATTACTTATAAAAAAAAATAATGCGCAAATAGAAATTTGTAAAGCCTGTTTCATGTAGTGGGTAATTGTTTCAACTATACATTTGACATTAAGATCTAATCATATAATATACTTATCAAAAAAGATCTAATCATATAATATAATCATCTAAGTTATAGTGGAGTCTAAATAGAACAAGAACATAAATGAAGACACTAAAATACTTTTATTTAAAATAAGTTGTAAAACTTAGGGTGCATTTGGGATTGTGATTTCGTAAATAATAAGTGCGATTTTAAACCAAATCGCAAAAACTGGATTGTTTGGGAACTGTGTTTTTAAAAAATTGCGATTTGAAAACGTAGAAAATCTGCGTTTTCATATTGTAGCTAAGGGAGTGCTTTTTTGAAAACGCAAAATTCTAAATGCTAAATTACGATTTTAAAGGACAAACTGTGATTTTGTCAAATGCTTAACTGCGTTTGCAAAAATCACATTTTAAAATCATACTTTTTAAAATCTCTATTTTTAATATTGTAATTTCAAACAGACCCTTAAACAACTGTGGTACTATAATAGCATTAAAAATAGGAAAAATTGCTCTAGCTATCCTTGTACTTTGTGGTCATTTTCAAGTCACTCTTTGTGGTTTCAATTTTATCTTATTGCTCATTGCACTTTGGACCATTATCAATGAAAGTTTTTAAAAATTGCTCTAGCGATCCTTGTGCTTTGTGTCATTTTCAAATCACTCAGCCGTTTCAATTTTTTCTTATTGCTCATTGCACTTTGGACCATTATCAAATAAATCTGTTCTCTAATCCACATAGATTTGTTTACAGAACTTTTATAAAATTGCATTTATACTCGCAAATAGAAAAAAGTTTTAAAAAATTAAAATAAAAAGAACCAAAAAAAAAAAAGCGAACAAAAGAAAAATCTCTCAATGGACATTGAGAGACCTTCCACGACCATGAAAGTCTACGCCCGTGGAGAAACTTTCACAGCTGAAAAATCTGTATGTAATTAAATGGAAGAATTTATTTTACAATAATCCAAAGCATAACCGAGTAATAAAATAAAATTGAAACTATAAAGAACGATTTGAAAATGGCCTAAAACGCATGGACGATTAAAGTAATTTTCCCTCAAATAAGTCAAATTAAAATACTTTTGCATCAGTATGATACAAAAAATGTCTTATATGTGTATTATTATTTTAAATATGAAAATCAGAAAACTACATGTAGCAACTGCGAGTTACCGGAAAACTTGGTTAGAGCTGCCCACATAAGTTAGAAAGGCTAGTAGACTAAAAACATGTTTGGTACGCAAAATAACTATTTTAAAAAATAATTTTTATTAAGAATGAAATGAGTAGAATAAATTAGTCTTGAAATAGCTATTCCAATAATCATAAGAGAATGACTATTCTTTTAATTGAGAAAATAGTAAAATTTTATTTTTAATAAAAATTATTTCAAAGAATAATTATTCCACGTACCATACATAACCTAAGAGTTTGTTTGCCATGCGATTTTACAAGCTAAAAGTGAAATTTTAAATAAAATCATGAAAAGTGTATCATTTGAAAGTTTTTTTTTAAAAAAAAATAAAAAATAAATTACGGTTAAAAAACGTAGAAAAATTTATGTTTTTAAAACGCAAACAAGAAAGTGCATTTTTTAAAACATACGATTCACAATTTTATTAAACGCTAAAATGCATTTTTTAAAAGTCACATTTTGAAATCACTATTTTTAAATCGTATGTTTTGATACCGCAAGTTTAAGTTGACCCTAAAGTAGAAGTAGACTAAAGGCTACCAATTTAGGAAAGTTCTAAAGTTTACTTAAAAAAAAGAATTGCAAAAATTTGGAATAGTTATTCCTCACTATCCGGTAAATGATTTCAAAATACAACTATTAAAATCTCAACAAGCTTTCGCTATTCTTTTCCAACTTGTCACTTCTTTATACCTTCGAAATTTCTGAACACTAACTTGCAAAAGTAAAAATCAAAAAAGATATCAGTACTTTTAATGAATTAAGGGTCAATAACTCGCAGAGTTGAAGATAAAGAATATGAAACACTGAATACATGTGTTATCCTATTCTTCAGTGTTTCATATTCTAATTGATCAACCGTTCAAGAGATCTTTCATAGCATGACTGTATACTTCATAGAATGCCATCACTGCTCAAGGTAGAGACTGTATACCCTTCAATACTACATATTACATCTAAACTGCATTAATGACTATCCTTTAAGAACAAGTTTTGGCTCTCGAAGACAGGCTCACAAGAAGCTAATTGGAGAACATTGTTACCTACAAGCGGCAAGATACGGAGCATCGGGCTGCAATTCAAAGCAGATTAGGCAGTGTTACTCTGAGTGGCAATATGGACTGAAGGAGGAAGCAAAGATGGCAACTTAGAATTGCAGCAAAGATGAAGGCTATAAAGAGTAATGCTATTCTTCACACCCATTTATCACACTCATTTCACACCGATTGACGTGACGTATTTTAACTGATTTTTCTTGTATGTCTCGTCAATCGGTGTGAAATGGATGTGAATAGTAGCATTATTCGGCCATCAAATGTCTTGAAGATTCTAGATGCCACGTAGATAAATTCTGACCTAGGTGAATTATGATTTACAAGAGACTTGAACTCTCAGATGTGCGAAGTATGCACCACTGCCACGACCTTTGATGACAAAATTGAAATATCATTAGAAGAGCGAAAACTACATCAATACAGATGAATTTTAGAACTCCAAATTTTATGAGTGAGATGAAAAATGGTGGCAGTACCACAACCTGGAGAAAGAGTGATTATTGATCAATTAGGAGGTAAATCCGTAAATACCACATTAAAACAACATCGGTTTATCATGAATGCATTAGAATTTCAAAGAAAACTTTTATTTTCCATATTGTTGAAGTGAGTTACTTACTTCCGTAAGTTGATCTAGAATCTTAGCAATAATTTAAAAAGGTCTTAGAAAATGACACCAGTCCAATCATTTTTCTTGAGATTCCAATTTTCCCCCAGTCACATCACAATGTAGGGCTTCCACAGAAAATAATGTATGGATTCCCAATAGCACAACTATAATGCTAAGACGGAGATAACATGGTAAAATTAGAAAAATGCTTAATGAATACTAAATAGCATGTGTGAGTCCTGAGTTTGAGGACAATCATCAAATGCCTTTATCTTGAGGAAAGTCACAGTGGGTCTCAAAGGAAGTTATTATTCATAGAGAAATCTTCAAGGGACTCCAATAAGCGCAATTGTTTTTATTTCCTAAACCTACCATTGCTCAAATATTCTAATTTAAGCTCAACTGGCAGTTAAAATTATAACTGGATAGAGAATCAAGAAGAAAATTGGCACCTTCTAATCTATAGATAATGCAATAGCAGATCAACTGAAGAGCTCTTCAACCTACAGCTCTGCCCTAGGTGAACATCCCCAAAAAGATACCTGCATCATCATCAAGTAAAAAAATTAGAACAGGAAAAGAAAAAATGCAAGTTCAATAGAAAATGAGGGGGTTTTTTTCTGATGGAAAAAAGAAATAACCTATATTCACAGTACTCAGGCAATCCACACCGAGCTTTCCCATAATCCCAATAACAGTCATCATGCCTCAAAGGTCCACGCTTAGCTGTTGGATATCTAATCAGTGAAGAATTTGCTAAAGATAACCCTCCCACTTCCATAAGAAATAATTATATAAAGACTCACCTTTTGTAACAAAACTGGATTTAGCATCAGAATGGATATCATGCCACATCTGAAGCCACACCTCCCGCATTAGAACTGGGGATCTAACAATGTTCCTGTGATTTGCTACATGAAGATAGTCTCAGTTTAATGTGTATAACTTCTTTTTCTATTGATAAATAAATACATGTAGTATAACTTCTACATGTAATCAATCCTTTTCTAGCACTAGTGTTTGGTTAGAATCGTAACATCAAAGAAAGAAACTGCAATAAGATCAACTCAAATTTCACATGAAAAGGCATTCCAGAAAAACTACAAAGAGTCCAAATACTAGATCGAGTATTACATTTCATGACATGAAACCAGCCTCCAAGTCATGAGGCAGGAATATGCAAAATTAAGAAAATAATTTTATAAAAGAATTATAAGACAAGATTCTAACTAAAAGATGATAGGGTACTATTGTGTTACCTAAAAATTTATCGTACCAAAAAATACTTTCCCCAAGAATAATAGTTTTCAATTTCTAAATCAACTTGAAAATCTTTCACAAAATGAGTATAGTACTTCCTAATCAATGAGGACCAGCCAGAAATTTTATGTACAATGATACCGGTTGTACATTGCATGTTAGTAACACCATGTTGTCTCTAATAACACAAGTAAGCAATGCAGTTCATCAGAACATCCAGAGCAATAAATAAAGTGTCATGACTCTGTTCATGAGCAATCCAAAGACCTCGAATGCACCTTTATCAATCTCCCAGACTGCTGTCCTCTTTCCAGTAATACTTTCAGAATCTTCATAATAGGTTATGTACTTAACCCTAGGTGACCTCGTCATATTGGGGACAATATCTTCACCTTGATGATGTTCTACATTAAATTCCACTTGTATATCGGACCCATCATGCTCTGACTGCATTTCAAGAACAGAGAAATGGTCAAAACACTAATAGAAAAAGGACATTTTTTGGATGTATAAAATAAATATCAGCCAATCAAATGTAATTTCATGTGTAAGACAAATTCTCATTGCACAAGCAATGTAAACATTAGACAAAGATAAGAGAAGCAAACAAGGCCAGCTCATAGCAGCAAGGAGCATCAAAGACCAAGGAGACCATTTAAAACTATTGAAACTCAATGAATAAGGCAAAAATATCGAGCTCCTTAATTTTCGCTTTTTATATATTGTCTCTTATTTATCAAAAAAAAATCGAACTCCTTAATTTTCAAATATATTTTCAATTGAAGAGATTAAAATCACATAACTGATTCATTAAACTTCAAAAAAAAAAAAAATCTAACAATATATTGCATATTAATGCACTTACTAAATTCCAGTGGAAGAATTAATTAGAAATTGCGAAACATGATTAAAAGGAATGGATTAATTAAAATTAATTAGAAATTACTTAATTCCAAAGGAAGAATTAATCAGAAATTTCTTTTTGATGACCAACATCATGATGGTGCCGCCCACCAGAGGCTTTGATCCGACCACCAACAGTATTCCTTTTGTTGTTGTGGTTCTCATTTCGGTGTGTAACTGCAGTGGTTGTTGTCCAGGCGGTTCCGTCTCTAGTTTGCCTTCTTAAACCGCTTTTACTTGCAGCCAATTTTCTTGGCATTTGTGTCAAGAATCTATAGGGTCAGGCCATTTATTTGGTCCACTCCTCTTTTTCTTTTTTTTCTGCACTGTTATAGTTGTATTGGGGCTTATTGTTGGACTGCCCATCCCTTTTTTTGTGTTTTTATTTGTTGTAATGTTCCCCCTCCCCCTTCCCTTGTTGTTGGTCATCAAAAAGAAAGAAAAATGTACCATGCAATGTATATTGTCATAATTAAGTCTCCCCAACTAATCTAATCAATAACAGGATTTTCAATTGCAGACGTATAATGCATGCATATAAAGCAATTGCATACATAATGCAAAAAAGCATAATACATATGTATAATGCAATTGCATACACTTAATGCGGTTTGACACCCACCACACACAATGACTAGGAATACCTGAGGAGCCCTTGTTATGTTCACTTGTGATCCAAGCCAATTCTTGCACCAAGAGAGAGAATGGTATGGTACCTGTAAAGAAGTATGTCATTTTCATTGGAAGCTACAGTACTATTGTATTGCAATTTCAAAAATTGAATGACATATGGTTATACTGAAGTGTGGGATCTTTTTTTGTTTTTATTATTATTATAAGTAATCGAAATACTATAAAAAGTGTAAGGCGTCCCAAATATACAGGAAGTATACAAGAGAAAACACATAACTAAGAGCAAAAAGAATTGAAGTGGGATCTAAATACATTCTATAATTTAAACCACAATTACACAGGGTACTTATGAGCTTACCGTCTCATCACCACTTGTAGCACCTGGATTCCCTTCAACCAGATCCCCTGACCTACATGAATGTTGCTAATATATATATTACAACTTATAGAGAGACTGAAACACTGATCTATTCACATATTCCCACCCCTTCACATAGCCCATAGGAATAATTTTTTTGACAGAAGATGTTTCAATACTATATAAACAGTTGCGCTTTATTGAAGGTGCTAAAAGGGGAAAACAATGAGCATAAGGCTAGTGAAAATGAAGCCAATGGGTAACACCGCCAGTTCAGAAAAAAAAGCAAGCACAAAGATGAAGCAGGGAAAATTAATTAATTAATTCATGCATGACTTAATACACCACAAGGGCAACAAATAGTCCACAAGAGAGCTGCATGAAATATGTGTTAGAATAGTAATTGAATGATTAAATTCATCTCTTCCTATCAGCTTAAGCTTTTAAGATAAATGGTGATTTAACATGTTATCAAAGCTAAAGGTCCTGAGTTCGAACCTTGTCTCCGTCATTCACCTCCCATTTCAATTAAATATTTCATGTGTTGAGCTTCAATTATTAAGGAAGAGTTTGAGCCCACACATGAGGGAGAGTATTAGAATATAAATTAAATGATTAAATTTATCCCTTCCTATCAATTTAAATTTTGAGGATAAGTGGTGTTTTAACAATATAGAGCAAAGAGCTGAAAGAATAGTAACAATAAAATAAAACGAAAAGTCATAATGAATAAGATAATGAACAATCTAGACTTGTACAGGTAGCTATCAAATGAACCAGGAAGACCAATTTAGTTCTATGCATCTCTTTACAATTGAGATAAACAAAAATAAAAACCATCACACTCACTGCATTTAAACCTGCATACAATCAGCCCAACTAAAATTTTGGAGACCAGCCATGGAAAGCTTAGTTGAGGTTACAAATAGCATGACAAAAAGCCAAAAAAACATGCTGAAGAGCATGACATTAGCCAAGAAGTGATTACATTGAACTTTCTGAGAAAAGTCATTTTCTTCAAGTCACAAGCAAAAGACAAAACAACAGATAAGCAAATGGTGGTTAATTCAGGGGCAAGGTCAGAGACTTAACCTAAGGGGGGCCAAGTATCAAGGACGATGTTAGTGAGCAGATTACTAAGTGCATCTATTCCCTATAATGGAGCCTATTATTCCGATTTTTGGAGAAGTTTGCTTTTCTGCATGAGAAGATTAATATAATCTGATCTGTTATAATAGAAGCCAGCCTCTTGTATTCTCACACGAATAGGGAGATTGTAAATTTTGTATCCTTAAAGAGCCCGGATATGTTTTATGCATGGTGGCCAGCTTGGCAACAGGAGTACAGGTTTCCCCGTACTCAATTTTGTACTCTTGGAGCAAGCCAGGAGCCACCAATTAAGCTTACTATACTTGAAAGGAAAACGACGTAGGACATAGGACATTTCAGTGGCAACTATATGAATACTTGAGGCGAAAAGGAAAATTTCCAAGAGTTACCTCCTTTTTCTCCTTCAAATCATATAAAAGTGCATGAATTAAAGATTTCTTCTGCTTTTATAACACACACACATACACACAAAAAAAAGGGATATTGGGCAACGTTGTTTAACTTGGGTCCTTCAGCTACTTAATTGATATTCAAGGTATGAAAATTGCTTCTCTGTACCCAACTCAAAACTAATCCATGGTGGGTGTTAGCATTATTTATATTTTCAGCTCCCCCCTGTCCCCTATCCCGATAGAGAGAAAGAGAGAGAGATGTTTTGTATGTGACTGCTTGCTTCCACTTTTTAAAAGCATTCCCACTAATAGAGAACCAGCATCCCAAATTAATCATGCTTGATTCCTTTACTTTCTTTTTTATAAGTAATCGAAATATCATCAAAAGTATAAAGCGCCCCTAGTACACATGAATAATACAAGAGAAAACATCTAGCAAGGAGGACATGCTTGAATCCTTTACAAACTGAATGAGGTATCATTTTCTCTGAACTTGTCAAATGCACTACAGGTAACAGACCTGACATACAAGATCAACACCACATGTCCACAAGGATCAGGAGCAGCAGGGACATATAATATTATCTATACACTCAAGCAACATTAAACTCTCATTACATCAAGATTTGCAAAATTTCCATCTTTGCAACCTTATATGAGCAGAGTAACAGTCACTCTTCAGTCAATGTTAACTAAGCTTTCAAAAGTCCATAGGCAGTTTTTTTCTGGCTAAGGCAGTCAACACTCACTTTTTGCAGAGTATCACCGTTAAACATGCGCACTGCAATTATTGTCAATATCTCATCTCATAAGCCTAATAAAATCTGGAAACTAAACATAACTTTTTAACCAACAAAAAATACACACCAGCATGCAAACAGAGTGAGAGTACCAAATAAGCTTATTCCTTTTGAATATAGTTTAATATGATAATCCAGGAGATTTCTACCACTTGCCACAAAATATATTATTCACTATGACTATGAATTTAGTATGAATTACACTTACCTTGAGAAAAGAGATCCTTCAACCTCAAAAATTACATCAGTGATGATCCAATTATCAGGGTATGGCTTGCCACTCGGTGCAAAATAATAGCCAACCTGTTTTTCCATTGCCAAGATACCAAAGCTATCATTCAGCATTACCAATTACTAGCTAAAAGTAGAACAGGCACCAACAAACCCCTAGCCATAAGAAAGAAATATCTTAGGGTGCATATAGCTTATTAACTGTCCAGAATGGCACCAAAACTAAACAAAGTGGAGATTAAATAAGCACTAAATACTGTGAAATTACTAGAAAAATTGTGATGCAATACACAATCTCTAATTATCTCAGCTATAAGGCAAACACAAGCACTTATCAAGAAACTAATAAAACATTCTTATTATGAAGCCCAATAAAATATTCACTGTTGACCTTAGAATAGCAAAGGGCAAGAAGCAAATCTACCTCATGGTTTAAGTTGTACTCTCTAAATTTGCAACCGTTTTTTCTTTCAAAAATGAAAGAGTATGTGCTTTTGTTTTAAGAAATATAGAAGTATGAACTATGAAGAATGCAAGTTTACCTCAGTCTTCATATCTATTCCATAGATACAAAAGATATTTTTTATAGGTGGTCTGTCCCAAGGTGTAAGCGGATTTAAAACGGGATCATCATGATATGACCTGAAATACACAGCATTGTAAACCTGAGGTTTAAAGAAAGAAAGAAAGACAACAAAAAAAAAAAAGAAGAAGAAGCAAAAAACATTTATGCTTCATGAATTTAAATATTGAAATAAACAAAACAAAACAAATAAAAAAGAAGGAAAAAAAAACTAGCACTAGAAATTTTACATTAGTAAAGCATTTAGTATAAATGAACCGGCAACCAATGAGAACTTATTACAATTACAGACTCTGAAAGGACATCAGAAGTGTTTGTCTATCTGCAAGTGTGCATATTCTAGCTCAAAGGCAAGCTATCTCTATCTCAGTTGAATAGGACATGAGTTATGACAAGCTCTTTTTCTTAAAGTTATGCACCACACCAACTGAATTGCAGTTCCATATAATTTCAAACAGTAAATATGATCAGAAAGTTGGTTGAGTCACTCTTATCACAAAACATATATTAGGTACCAGAAACCACACCTAAAATCATAGACATGTACTCAGCTGTAGCTGCCACTTGAGCACATTTTTTTTTCAAAGGGAAATCAAGGTACTAAAACTCTTCTATCCAAGGTGGGCTAATTAATGTAAATCCACTGCTTACAGAAGTTTCAAGAACATCATATAGGAAACAATCTCATTTTTTTATTGGCATTTGTAGGTGCCTTGAAACCTGAATGACAAGAACACACACTAGTGACAATTATCAACATGGATACAGACGTTTGATATAACAACCTCCAAAGCATAATAATACTTTTTGAAGCAAACACAAAGCTTCTATACTGGCGATTAAAGAAAATGAAATCTAGATAGGTTTACATGAAGTTGATTCGAGGTTAAGTGGATTAAATTTCACTCCTAGCAGGGCAGAACGACTGGAGATGTCATAATAATTTGTCATTCTGTGAAGAAAGCCCACATATCGAGAGCCAAAGGTTTTGTTGGTGATTAGTAAGACAATACCCACTTCTGTAATTGGTACAAGACCCTCTTGGTATCCGGATCATAATCCTCTATTGCTTTGAAAAAGGTACCATCTGCGATTTCACGAGCAGAGAAGGATAACTGAGTAGGCAACCCACATTCTGCGTTAGACAAGTTGGTCTCAGCTACTTCTGCAATTGATGGATAGGCACCAAATCCTGATAATAAAAGACATAGGAAGCATGTGAGAATGGTAACAATGTCGTCCCAATGAGACATGCATCAGTCTCAAAAGTTTTACCACGGGTTGAAGGAATTTCGATATTGATTATATTTGTTGGAAACCCAGAGAAGTTTGACCGAAATTCCTCATCTTCACAGTGATATTTGTGATTACCATGCCTACTCTCCCCATAGAAATGCTTCCAATATGCATTATCGGTCCTACAATACTTTGAAAAGGGCAACATCCATAATGAAGAAGCAAATGAATTGACCAACAATCGAGCTGTCCCCTGATACCTTGCAAAGACATACAGTAAGCATGTAAGAACAGGTGTTCTAGGCCAATAGGGTAACCATGTCACCATCTAAATAAAAATTACTGAATGCGGATGATGTTACTTTCACTATCCAATTTCATCAAGAAGAAGAGTTCAGTAAATTGAGTTACTTAGAGTACCTGGACACGTTGCTAGATGATTTAACCTTTAAAAAGGCATTAGAGGAACTTATATTTTGGAAGTATGAGGCAGTGAAGAAGATCACACTAACAAATTATTAATTTACAAGGAAGAAAAGATAATTACATATAGGACAAGTTAGACAGCTTGACAAACAAAAGAACTACTAAGAATATAATATTTTGAGGAATCTCAATATGTGGAAGTAAAGAGGTAACCTCAGAAACAGGAAGACCAAAAGTCTCTCCAGAAAGTGTTGCTTTCACTGTCTGAATTGAACCAAGAAGAGGAGCTCCTGGAATAACAAAACAAAATAAGGCCAAGAAAATATCATCATCACCATCCCAAGAAAGTAGACTTTTGAAGTAAATAGATTTTGGATCAAAGCAATTCTACCAACAGCAAAATAGGCGTGAATGTGTTCATCCAGCCACCTGACATAATGTTTTGGTGCAATTTCTAGCTTTAACCACTCCAAAAAATAACGAAACACCTGATTGCCCAACGAATGGGCATAGACAATTGAGGGACCTCCATGAAGCTTAAGGGTAGTTTCAAAAGTCAATCTGCAAAATAAACAACAATATTTGGAACATCTCACAATCCCAAAATCAACAGTAAATGAACTTCACCCTAGAACTTTTCATAACAGAAAATTCACCATGATTTGACATTTTCAGAATTATTAGTATTCATGAGGTAATGATAGTAGGCAGTAGAGATAATTAGGTTATATACAAACTTTAGCTTGTGAAAGTAAAGA
The DNA here is from genome assembly GCA_900184695.1 of Betula pendula. Classification (NCBI taxonomy): domain Eukaryota; kingdom Viridiplantae; phylum Streptophyta; class Magnoliopsida; order Fagales; family Betulaceae; genus Betula; species Betula pendula. The sequence goes on from FXXK01000051.1 coordinate 1,789,190, forward strand.
TCTCGCTCCTCAAGCATTGATGGTGACAATCTCCAATCATATGGGACAGCAATGATAGCATTGGCCTCTATACCAAACTCAATACACCACTTAATCCACTCTTTCCATACTGAAGAGAGAGGACCTGCAGACCATGAAGCAACAAACATTAATTAAGCATGCGATAGCAACAGAAGCAAAGTAAACTATGATTAAAATATCCCATGTAGATCTAAATCTCACCAAACAGAAGAAGACAATGTAGAAGAATTTAATGACATACCCGTTATATAACCTGGATCAAGTTCAGTGATCGCAGAAAGACCGCCATCTGGCCGAGACTTGCATTCTGGATGATCTGTTTGATTGTAAGGATCTAGCCACATGCACTTAAGCCAACAGTTGACCGCAGAAAGAAGCTACAGGCAAGTGAACATGATGCTCTCAGATTGTGGATATCATGAGACTATTAAGTCAATTATCAACCTCTCTAGAATCACTCATTTATTTCAGCATTAACTTTGTTCATATGAAGAACAAGTGTTTGGAATAAGTATAGACGAATGCATTTGGAATAAGTATATGGTTTATACGATAACAAGGAGAGTGAGCGATGTTAATTAATCACTTATCAACTCAACTAAAGCCTGATACAAAATGTCATGCAGAGTGCATATCAGAAATGGGACTCTCACAGAACCCCAAAGGATGGATTCGCAAATAAAGACAATAGATATGTCTGGTCACACAATTAATTCATTAGATTCAAACCTCAAAATGTCAACCATTGCTTTAACTCCAAAACACCAAACTTATTGACTTTTCAAGTCAGAACATGATATTGCAGCAGCCACTAAAACCCGTAGGTTTCCGTGGAGACCATTCATCAAACACTATGAGGTATCTATTGGCACTAATGCAATGCTAATCTACAGATTAACACAAAAACATGTGGAATCCATCAAGCTTCCAACTGGGAAAACTACTGGGAAAACTCTTCCCACAAACTAAAGCATTCTCTCAAATCCCATTTCCTTATTTTTCTTGAAGCTCAAGAAACGTCCTCATCCCCTTTATACAAGCTTTGATCGCATAATACTCCACTTTTAAACTTACACCTTAATCCACCACCTTAAGTCTATGTATTCGCCCCCAACAATATTATATCAACCACTCATTTTTGTTTCTATTACTCTACATGGAATTCCATCAAATTCCAAACTCTTTTTATTAAAATTAAAAATAAAATAAAAAACTTACAACATCCAATTATGATATTTTAGAATATTAATTTAAATAAGTAAGTCTACCATTTCTTATCAACTTTAACTTTTTGTGATAATAGGTGGTTAACATAGTATCATGGCTGAGGTGATGAGTTCGACCTGCCTCAGCCATTTACCCAATTTCAATTAAAAATTTCATGACCTGAATAACAATTTACCACAATTTCAGTTAAATATTACATGTGGTGAGTCCATGTACCCTTACGTGTGAGAAAGAAAGAATGTTAGAATATAAATTTAAATGATTAAATTCATCATTTAATTTGGAATTAGTAGAAATCTAACACAATAATAATGTCAATTTGCTATAGCACGTCAACAACAAAAGTACTAGTTTCTTCTTTAACTCAATGCGGTAGAGGTCAGCAAGAATGGAAAGACAATAACAAAATGTGCTGCATACTTTGGTGCTGTCGAGCCAGACCAAGTCGAGGGGGTTGAAGTCGAGCGGCGAGTAGGGGCAGTCGAGCACGGACCAGGCGCGGAGCTGCGTGGAGGCGAAGCCCGGGATTATGATGCCGGAGAGCTTCGAGTAGTCTCCACCGAAGTCTCCTCCGCTGGCGGCCGAGCCTTGGAGGAGGAGGAGCACCAGAAGGAGCGCGGCTGTGCCTGTGATGATGCGCGCTCTCATTTGGCTGTTCGTTGTTTTGTTTGCGTTTGTGTGTGTGCGGGGGAGAGGGAAAGGCAGGAACGAGCAGATTGTTTTACTAGTCTTGTTGAGTCGTTTGACCGTCGGCTGTGGGAGCTTCAAATTTTTTGGCTTTTTTTGTGTGACTCAAAAGGCCCTTCGTCTTCGTGAGAAAAATCTTTTTGACAAATAATAACCACATTTTTATTCCACGATACCGACGTGAGGCTCACGAGTCACGAATGATTGCTTACTAGATTAAATTAGCACCGTGAATGATTTTAAAGAGCTTTAATTAAAGTTTGACTAGTTTTTTTAGAATAGTGGCGTGATATGATTACGTTTTTCTTTTTTCTGGATGGTTGCATAAGGTCATAAAAATTAATTAATAATAATTATTACTTTAAAAAGGTTTGTTGATTTTTCTGCACACATAAAAAATGTGGCTATTCATATACTTTTTTTTTTTTTTTTTTGTAATTTAGGATATGATAGGAAGATTTAAGGCTGATTATGGGATGGTCAAAGTTCCCTCCAACATTTTCCAGTGTAATAAGCCACGTATTTGTAATTTAGTTATCTTTTTTTTTTTTCTTATGGGATTCATAGTTTATTGGGAAAGGTTGATTATTAATGTTATATACTATATTTTTATTATTTTTTTATTTTTTTAATGTGATGTAATTTTTTAAATAACTATTTTAATTTGAGATTAATCATTATTAAAGTTTGATCAAATTATAATTTTAAAAACCACATTACATTTAATATAATATGAGGAAGATGAGTTTTACATATTGCTCTCTTTACCTCAAATGATATGTTATAGTAACCACATAAGTAAGTAATGCTTATCAATCAGGGGAGGAGGGATTTCTTCCCTCTTTCCTCCTCCCTTTCATTTTCTTTACGTGTTAGAATTGTGACTTTCTACTGCCTTTCTGATCATTAACGCGACTATGTTTTAGGGGTTTTTTTTTTTGTTACTTTTTAATTTTTTGTTGTTTGTGTTTTTTCTTTTATTGTTGTCCTGACCCTTGAGTTGATGAGAGTTTTGTTTTTTGTTTATTTTATTGTTGTCCTGACCCTTGAGTTGATGAGAGTTTTGTTTTCTGGGGTCAGGAATGAATAGATCGGTGTGGGAGGCTATCTCTTATGATTGGATAAATACAGTTTGTGTGACTTTAGGCTATCCATATCTTAGATCTAGTCTGATCAAAACATATATGTTCTTTAACTGGTGTTCTACATGGGGTGAGTAAAAGAAAATGTCATAGAAATGTTTTCTCTTTTTCTATGATTATGTAAGTTTATAGCGTTATACTATAGTTATCAACACTTTATGCTATTAATAGTAACTAAAGTTCATAATTTATAAGAGCTTTTTGCTTATAATTTGTTATTAATGGATTATAAAAAATTCACACTAAAAAAAATAATATGTGATAATTTATCACATTTTCCCAATCTAACTATGTTTTAAAGAATCACAGAGAATAATGCTTTGAAGCTAAAGTATTGATTTCAAACATGATTAATTATATTTAGTAGATTTTTGTATAATTGTCATACAACTTGATGCTGTAATTGTAAATATCAGTTATTGAATTAGTACGTCATCCAATTATATGATAGTTATATATTAATATACTAAATAATATTAATATAATAATCTGTATATATATATTTTTTAATGTTTAAAAGATATAATTTGACCACCTCAAAAGGTTAATTAGGGTGATTCAACTACCTTAAAACAATCAAAGGGGTGGTGGGCTATCATAAGTGGCGGTGAGTGTGAAAAATTGATAATGGTGGGTGATGTAGTTATGACTACTTTTGAGAGTGGTAATGACAATGATCACGACGAAAGTAAGGGAGGACGACTGCTGGAAAGAAAAGATTTTTTTTTGTTCGGACATAATTTTAAATTTGTACACAAAATTTGAATAATGTATTTAAAATAAATAGCCTATATTAAAACTATTGCACAAATAAAGTATTGGACGCTATGTCAAATTATTGTCAATCTTTGCTCAGAGTCAGGACATGTGATTTAATGCTATATTTTACACTGCAATTATACTACATTGACGTCACATGAGCTAGTGATGTTTAGATTTTTTTTTAACGAGGCATCAAGGACTGCTCTAAAAATTGAGTAACGATATATTTCACTATGGCGTGATCAAACAGTAAACAGTAATTATGTTGGTGTGTATTGTGTAAAACCAGTAAATTTTTTTTTTTTTTACACCTAAGCATGGTTAGTGTTGAATCACGTTAGTGTGAGATATATCATTACTCCTAAAAATTACTAGTTCATTTCATGTAATTCTGGTGTGAAAAATAACTATCTTGTTTGACAAGATTTTTTGGGAAGCTTTTTGTTTTTTTATCAAAAAATTAATGAATAACTCAAAATACAAAATAATTACAAATCACTTAAAATTATTTTTACAGTCAAAATATTTTTTTATAAAAACAAATTGAACTGTCAAAAGTTTAATGAAAATACCATGAATTCTTTGCCTTCAAATAGTTTATGTTTAATTTGCGTTATACGCTTTTATTGTAAGAGGCTCTTGATTTATTATTAATGAATTTGGCAGATTCACCAAAAATATATATATATGCCATCTCCCAACCAAACGACGCCGTGTGTCTCGGCCAACGGCGCGGGCGCCAAAATAACGAAAAAGACAATCAAAAGCCTCTCTGTTGCCATTTGGGCAACGAAGAAACCAAAGCTGTTTGTCAATGGAGGCACAAGACGACGACGGAGACGTCCAAACAGTACATTTCCACCGACCTCCAAATTCACTTAATTTCCGCTTGGAAGGCTCAGATCGTGTTCGTTTGATGGGAAACCATTTTCCATGGAATCTTCTTCCACGTTATCCAGATTCCGATTCCGAGACCACCGAGAAACGGAAAACTCGGCGGGGTCCGATACCATCTCCGAAGGTTCCTCCGTATCCAGCCTCCCAGATGACGAGGCCGAGATCCAATCCATGGCTGGAAAGGTGAAACTCAAGATAGACTGTTTGGTCCTAATGACAAGGAAAAGTGAATTAGTTTGCTTATTATAAATTCGTATGCCTAAATTGTTTGACCCGTGAAGTATTTCTGTTGTGCGTTCGATTTTGTAGGGTATTAAGCATCTTTGTTCGGAGCTACTTGAGATAAAGGAGGCATCGGATGAGGATTTTCACAGAACCATCTTTTCTAATTATTCAGCTTTTGTTAGGTAATGCTCTTGAGCTCCATTTTGGTCATCAGTGTTTGATTATGCACCGATTTGCTCTAGCATATGAATTCTTACATACATAATTTAAGGAAATTGCTAGAGGTATTACAGGTTTTACTACAATTTGGTTACAAACTGACATAACTGCTAAGAGTCTGTGCGAAATGCACAACATGTTACGCTTGGCACCAGTACGTATAACCAGGTCAATTTGTATACAAAATTGTAGTAAACTCTATAATAACCTTAGCATTGCTCAAAATATAATCATATAAAAGTTACTTATCAAAAAAAATATATATATACAATCATATAAAAGTTAATATATTTACTTGAGTATGGTGAACTGAGGTGATGATTCAAAAAAGTATTAGTGAGTATGCTATTACATGTGCAGAATATTGGAAGAAGTAGAAGGTGTTGAGAATGAACTGATGAAACTGAAAAACCATGTTTTGACCCAAAAAGGGCTTGTGAAGGAACTTATAGATGGTGTATATCTAGAGGTTTTGTCGGAAGAGACAATAGAATCAATTATAGAAGAACCTGGTTGCATTGATCCACCGCAGTCAAGTGAGTTAGAGGCCCACATTAACTATGTTTCAGAAACCCTGGATCTCCTCCTATCAGAAAACAGGATAGATGAAGCTCTGGCCATTATAGAAGTGGAGGATGAAAATCTTCAGAGGGTGCAGTTCGAAGGAAATGCTTCATCAGACATGTTAATGTCATATAAGTCTTCAATTTGTGAGAAAAAGGCCGTGCTTACACTACAGCTGACGCTGATGGCTGAGAACCGAAGAACAGCTGCACCTGAACTTCAAAAGGCGCTGGTTGGACTTTGCAGACTTGGTGAAAGTCATCTTGCAAGTCAACTATTGCTTGAATATTACCATTCACGCATTGCGACTGGAATACAGAATTTGCAGTGTTCAAAGTCATATTTACATGGGACATACATTAAGGAGCTTGCAAAATTTGTATTTTCTATGATTTCTCAAGCGGCAAGGAGCTTTGTAATGTTATATGGAGAAGCTTCTCCTTATGCTTCGGAACTTATTCGGTGGGCCTGTGAAGAAGCCAAAGTGTTTGTTGTTTGTTTTAATAAGTATGTTAAATCCATCTCAGAAATAAGTGGAGGACTGACCAAGGTTGTAGAATCTGTGCAGTTTGCAATGTCATTTTGCTCTTTGTCAGAAACTCAGACATTAGTGTTGCAGCCATACTTAATCAAGCACATTCGTCCTGGTGTGGAATTGGTTCTACAGGTGCATGTAAACCACTACAAGAAAGTTGTTGGTATCTTTACAGCAACTGACTCTTGGGTTTTGGGTAGATATCTTGTATCAGGGGTAGTAAATGAAGCATACTCTTCTATTGTTGTTGGAAACCAACCTGAATATTGCCTTCTCACTTGCAGTGGCCGTAAGTTTGTGACTCTGTTACAGGTTTGTTTTATTTCCTCTGTGATTAGTTTTAAAAGTAATCACAGTAAGAAAAATATGAACTCTGTGCGTAAAAACTGATAGTATAAGAATCAAAACCATTAGGGACTGTTTGTGTAGTGACCTGGATTGCTACATGCATTGACCTGTGGAGTCATGAATTTATATATGAAAAGAAAGAAAAATAAATTGCAATCTACCTGGTTAAGATTACCACCCAAATTCAATTCCACCCTTTGTTTGTCAAGGCCACAATGATAATTCTTACTGACGATATCTTGAAACATATCTAGAAACTGCCATAAGTTTCAAAGCAGACAACCATCATAGCTATTGTTCTAGGAAAATGTGGTCATGTTAAGTACACTCCATAAGTGTTAGCTATAATGGTGGCTTCAAAGCTATATTTATTGTTTGTGATACACTTCTTTACATGAATGTAAGAAGGAAGCTATACTTCTATATGATTCAATAAGACCTCACAGAGGTTTCGAATCAGGAAATGAAATGACTACATTCAACCAAACAATAATATCTTAGCTGTTAGTCTGTTTGGTGACACAGCAAGAAGTCAGGGTTACATTAGTGCTTGGTGTTTTCACTGTAAAGATTGTGTATTGTGATTGGGAAATGACAATTGTTGAATGGGATACCAAACATGACCATTTTGCATGTATATGAATGAAGCATGCTCTTGTTTAGTCATATCCTTCCTGGTGTGACTTGCTGTTACATATATCATTTCTTCTATTCAGGCTATCACAGGGGATGTTTCACCTCTAGTTGCTCTTCAAATGGAAGATTCAATCCTCAGTGGACTCATGAACCTCTTTATGGAGTACATAATCATCCTTGAAAGGGCCATCACCTGTGAAGAAATTGACACAGAAAAAGGTGGTTCAAGAATCAATTTGGCAGTCATCGGTGCAACAGGTTTCTGTTCTAGTGAATCTATCAACATTAGAACATTTTCTCTCTAGCATTGTTAGAAGTATATTTGGGAGCATTAGTCACATGAATTCTGAGCTGATGAGAAACCATTTAGTTGGTGGTCAACAGAAGGAAATTGATAGCTGTATGTTGTTTATCCAAGAGGCCTCTGGTCAGCTTAGAGCTCATTTCTGCCGGCAATTTATACATAGAATGATGTTGCTGGGAACTGGCTTCGAACATACTGTAGAAATTTGCAGTGATGGTCAGCAAGATTCTATGCCCTCCATTGCCTTTCAGGTATTCCTTTCTTTTTGAAGGACATTTATGAAGATTGGTTCAGTCTTGATTAAAACCTCAAGGGAAAAAAAAAACTGAATAAGTACCTGAGCAGAAGTTAGATGGCTGATATCATTTGATAAGATATATGGTTTCTTCTTTACATAATCGCTGATTATATGGTTTTCATTTTGGTGTGCTATGATCAGGTACTATTCCTAGAACTGAGGAAATTAGAAAAACTTGCTGAAGATGGTGTTTTTGAAGTAAATTGGTTGATGGAACTTTTGAGGGAATTGATAGAGGCCATATTTGTTTGGATATCCAGCAATAAAGAGATCTGGGCAATTACTGAAGAGAAGTTGACTGTCCAACCTTCTGACAATTTCAAGAAGGTACTTGTTTTTGTTTCTTTTCCTATACTGCTTAGAGAAGTGATGGCAGTAAATGTTTTTAAAAGCTCTACGTGTATATCCTCTGCTTATTCTTATCTATTCTTAACTTTCGGCTTCTTGCATAATTGACTTCCTTCACTCTCTCTATCTGCTGATCTGCATTACCTATTTGCCTGAACGCTTGCAAGTTTGGAGCATTTACATGCACAAATCTCTAGGATGTGCATGATCGCATGTCCTTTAAAGAATTTCTTCTCCTGAGTATGTATGATAACAATATCAATCCCTCCCTCACCACTGTTGAAAGCAATATCCCCACTGGAGAATCAGAATTTGGTTGTCTTATTATTCTAGCCAATTCCACCATATTTTTTCAACACCTTCAGCTTGTGCAACTTTACATGTTCACCTTTGCATTGTTAAACACATTTTAAGCTCTTTTCAGTTTTTCTTGACTGCATTGTTTTTCCCAAACCCTAGCGTTGAACCCTATTCCCAAACTTGTGCTGTATACTTCTACCTATAATACCGATATTTAGATAAAAGCTATAATTCAAAATTTAGAAGTGCCCAAGGATACCCATCTAGACATATTTAATGTGTTTTCAGCAATCTTTTGGGTGCTAGTCAAAATTTAGACTTTGCAATGAATATAAATGGAAATGTGATCCAAACCTTTTTAGGTGAGTTTTGTATGACTTTCCTGCTCCTCTTGGAAGAAAATTTTCTTAGAGGTGAGAGAATTTATGAGGATATTACTCTGTTAGTTACAGTCAGATTAAAGTTTGATATGAACTTTTTCCATCTTCTAGTTTTATTATGTTATGACATAGTTTAAAGTTTGATATGAACTCCTTTTTCCATACTTTCTAGTTTTATTATGTTATGATATAGTTTCATTTTTTTTACTTACAAAAAAAAATAAATGATATAGTTTCATTTCGGAGGCAATCTTGTGACTGTACTTTTGAAGTTGGATGACTAAACATGTAGTGGTTCCCCATGGATACCTGTCCACATATTGGTGGCTTACACATGAAATTATTGGAGAACGTGAATTTTCTTTGGCCTTTTGATGATGGATGATGAGGGTTCTTAACGTGTAAGGGAATTCCTAGTCATCTTTTGTCATGATGCTGACTCATGTGCTAACATTATTTTATTAATGTTCTTGTTCCTGGAACAGCTTATTTTGGACATGCAATTTCTGGTGGAAATCGCAAGCTATGGGGGATACTTCTCCAACAACCCCTCGGTTCTTGAAACTTTTATGAAATCCGCATTTCTTTTAGCTGGACTGGATCCTGAAAAGTAGGTTATGATATTGTCCCACTCCTTTATAGTATTTTATTGCATATAAAAAATAAGTTAAAAAAGTTGTAGATCACGTAGATTGTAATTCTTTAGGGGGATTCTCTTGTATACTTATTGTGCACTAGAATTTTTTTTTCTTTAATAAATTATACGAAAAAAAAAAGAGTTCATGAATTGGTTTTTACTTTCTTTTTTTTTCTTTTTTCTTTTTTTTTTCTATATATATATATATATATAGTTGAAGTCTAATATAATACTCAACTAATACATACATGCGCACGCACACCCACACACATTCAGTATTTTTTGTTTTTAACTTATTTAAAGTTCCAATTTAGAGGAATCTTTCCATCTTATGATAAAATCCTCTTTGGTCACTTGGAAGTTGGAATTTGTTCTACATTTTCATGATATAACAAATAATTAGCCATTGCATAAGAGAGATTAAGTCACCTTAAAGGGTGGAGAATATGCACGCAGCTGCACCCATATGTAGTAAAAAACTAGCATTCATATTTCATGCTACCATGTGATGCCAGAAACTATTGGGCTTTACAGGAAAATTAGAAGCTACACTTTTTATAGTAATTTTTATTAATTGCTGCCCACTCTGTTTCTTCTATAAGCCAAATTGAAGTCCCTAATAGAAGATGGATGCTTATTTTCTATTTGCAGAGATGTAATTGATAGTGGATGGGCTATAAATGCTGCTAATGCAGCAATAATAAAACTACTAGCGATCGAAAAAAGAGATACGCTTCCAAATGATAATCCTATTGCTATTCTTGAAGAAAAATGGCATGAAAACCAATCTGAGTATGTGAGTGACTCTCTTCAAGATGATGCTAGGAGCTACTCTGAGGATCCTATGGAGTCAGGTGATGATGTAGAGGGTATTACTGCATCAGAAGCTGCTGTTAATGCAGAGACAACAGAATTTAGCCCTCTTGGAAGGTTATTAGATCTTCTTGACGAGGATGATGGTTCTGCTTATAGCAGTGCTATGAACTCAACAGATAATTCTGTAGAAATAGAAGATATTGTCTCCAAAAAAGTGGCTAATGCAGCATACAAAGGATTCCAGATCATTGAGAAAGCTGATTTACCAGCCACATTATCTGTGGATATTGATGGAGAATATTCTAAGGTTTCTAAGGTTAGGGTTTTCATTGAGGAGGGGACTAGCCAGCAAGTTCATGTGGCGGCTCAGTCTGTAACTAATGAGCTAGAAGATGGTGGACACTTGGGTTTTTCAGGGACTGAAGTTGCTCCTGCAGAAAATTCCGTTAAACTGGAAGGTGAAGATGAAAAAAATGGTGTGAATCTAGCTGCTTCTGTTCTTATGATAGATTGTGACAGTAATCATGCTGCGGCAGTCAATAATCTCTTCAAGCATGAGGACATTGAAGGGCATGTTGAAATGGATGATGGCAATGTCCAGCAATAAGTGGAGCAATTCTAATGAATTCAGCATGGGTTTTGTGTTGATAATTGACTCCAGCTTTGTTTCATGAGTTGAAAGGAGCAAGTCAGATTGTTTGATATTGGTGAGGTAGTTGATAAGATTTTGGATTTAAAAATCTACCCTTTCTGACATGTGAATTAATAAGAGGCTTTCTATTTATAAAGCAATCTGTTATAAAAATTACTACACTCTTTCTTTGTCTCCTTTCCTTTTTCTTTTCTTTGGGTTACAAGCCATATCTAAGGCTCTTCCACCTCCACCACCCTCACATTCCACTTCCACCACCACCCTCACCCTCCTCTTCACTCTATCGACCCTCTTCCTTGAATACTGAGGCTCAAGCGTCACCCTTAAATAACAAATCGGTGTTTTTGAAACCCATATATGGAGTTCTCAAACCCTGGGACTCACAAACCTAGATCTAGGGTTTTCCTGTATGTGCCTCATGAGCCTCCCTGTCGTTACCCCTCACCATCGAAGTTGCAGATCTTTGGTTTTTTTGTTATCTTTTGTCGCCTATAGTCTCTCTTATTGCAAGTGTACCTCTTTTTGTTGTGAATACAAAATAAAGAGATATCTTTCGTGCTTCATCAGTCGGGCACCCTTCTTAAGGGACATCAGTTACAATATTGTTTATGGTTTTATTTGCCATTTATGTTATGTTTGGTATGCAAAATAGTTATTTCTTTAAATAATCCTTATTAAGAATATAATAAGTGGAATAAATTAGCATTGTAATAACCATTTTCTTGGCCATAAAAGAATAATTATTCTCTCATGGCTATCAGAATGATTATTTCAAAGTTAATTCATTCAACTTATTCTATTTTTAATAAATATTATTTTTTGAAATAGTCATTTCGTGTACCAAACGTGTCCTTAATTCTAAAAGAGGACTTCTTTTCAATTTATCATGATCTCCTCAACTCATTTAGAAGACGGTCAGAAACCAATAATGATAGGAGTGTCTTCTTCTCTACTCACAAAGTTACTTTATGGCCGTCACAACCAGTTCTACTAGCAGCTTTTTTGCTTGTTTGCACTTGGATCTTTTTTGTGGGTTGCGGAAAGGCATTGTCTTGGATCTATTAAGTGCCGTGTCTTTTTTTTTTTTTGTCTGTATTTGCTGTTCTCTTTATTTCCCTGTATCTTTCTTTCTTGTTCCTATGTTGTAGCTTCGTATGTTCTAGCTCATATATATATATAAAAAAGTTCGTACTTCAAACTGGGGATGATGGAGTCGGTCAAATTTCCATCTTGATTGTGAATGGTTTTCTGGTCATCTTTGAATTTGTAAGAATCCTTTTGATTGTTCACATCAGTTTTTTTTTTTTTCGTTTTGTCTAGATGCATAATTCCTGAAGCACAATTACTCCATGCAGAAATGGTAATTTTATTAATTTATTTTATTTATTATCAAGATATTTTAAAATGAATTATTTTAAAGAATAATGTTATTTTTTACACTCATTTTAGACTGTTGAATCGTTGAAGCAGCGTATTTTAAGTAGTTTCTCATGTCAGTCACTTAAAAAAAACAAAAAAAAAGCCACTTAAAATATATAACGTTAGCCTATGTAGAATAGAGATAATAAATTAGTGTAAAAAATTACATTATTATTTTATTTAAAAAAACCAAGGTTAAGTTGTTAAAACAAATGCACGGTGTTAATCCATGTGAGAATTTGTTAGGAGAATTCTCGTTGCACAAGTCTTTTATGAACTGGCATGATAGTTTACATTACACTTACAATGTCGGCTACATGTAAACTATCAAGTCAATAAAGTAGTAATCTACATGATATTTATTATACTTACAAACTAACATAATAATTCATATAACACTTATTACATTAACTATTAAAATATGTACATCCATTAATATATGTACATCCATGGCATAATCATGTTGGAGTTTCGACGTAGTATTGGTCCCAAATTATCTTTTTGAAAAGGGCTTACACAAATTCCTTCAAAATTAACTTTTTACTTCATAAAAAGGGTTGTTTTTTTTTTTTTTAAGTCCTCGAACTTAAAATTCTAAATCCACCCTAACTACTTAATAGTCTTTGTTTTTTTTTAAAAAAAACAAAACAAAACCACTTAATAGTTTAAGTGGTAGTCATTTAAATAAAATATAATTGTCATATAATTTAATAATGTGACAATAAAAATTAGTCATTTTTTTTAAAATAATAAATAATTATTTTTTACTGTCACATCATTATGATTATATGACAGTTGCATAGTAATGTGCTAAAGCATTACTCATAAATTGATTATAGATTATAATAAAAAAAATATAATATTATTACCCCTTTTTTGCTTTAAAAGGCAGTAATTCAATACAAATTACAATTCATTGAATTTTGTGTATTATATGAATTTGGTATTTGGTAAGGGCACAAATTTGGTAATAAATTAATGGTCCTTCTCGCTTCATGTAGGAAAAAAATTAATGTGCCTTTTTTTAATTAAATTTCTTAACACACCACGTCAGCACGAAAGCCCGTTGGCGGGAGTTCCCGAAAAGCCATGAAAAAGGGCGCGCCCAACTCCAGACGTCTGCGTTCCTTCCGCCCCCAATCAAAAATGTCAAATGACTCAAATCAATCACTCCCCGCGCGCGCTTCGTCTTCCCCCCTAAAAAACACAATCCCAGCCGTCCACGTGTACTTCACTGTCCCCAATTAAACCTCCCTCTCTCGCAACGCAAAAATCACTTTGGGAAAACAAATCTGTGTTTTGTGAGTAACACTTACTGGTTTGCTATGGCTGTATCGGAGTGGGATGGGAGACTCTGTGAGTGGTGCAGCTGGTGCTAGATTTCTGAACCCCTGGGTTCTTCATTTTCAGAAGATGGGTCTCGAGCTCAAGTGCCCTCTCTGGTATGTCTGTCTTCTGTTCTTTTTTTTTTTTTTTTCACATTTTTGTTTGTGTGGTTGGTTTTGGGTTTCTTCGTTGATGCTCTGTTTGGTAGCTGAGAAAATCCCTGGCTGAAAGACAAACAATTTGTTGGGTAAACTGAGTTATAATCTTATGCTATTGTTTGGTCACAAAAGAGAAAGTAATTTCGAGTTTTTTCCTTTTGCTCGCACTAGCTTTCTTTCCAACTTATATTTTATTTTAAGAGAAGAAATTTGTTTGCTTTGTTGAGAAATCCTGACGCTTCTCAAATTTTGCCCCCTTTTTTTTCCAAGATAAAAGAACAAGTATTTTGATTTGAAGTTTATTTTCTTTTGGTTTGATCTATTGGTGAACTGAACATTGTCTTAGTGATTTCTTTGTTTGTGACTAATCTATTATGGGTTTCATGTTGGTGTTTTGCAGCTTAAGCTTGTTCGACAGACCAATGTTACTCACGTGCAATCACATTTTCTGCAAGTTCGTTTTCACTGCATTTTGATCGTGAGCTTAGTCTCTCTCTTTTTTTTTTCACAAATTATTCTTGATTTGATTTGTATTCTGGGTTTGGGTTTTTGAATTCCTTGCAGTTCTTGCATTCCCATTTCAACACAGCTTAAATCAGAGTGCCCCGTCTGTAAAGTTCAGTATTTCAACCAAGGTATCTACTACATGTTGGGTTCCTCTGGTTTCTATTATTTTCTTCAAACAAAATAATTTGCGGTGATTTTTTCTTTGGATGCATTTTTCTTATCTTTTTGTTTTTTTTTGTTTTTGTTTTTGAGAAAATAATTTTTTAGCCCTCTACTTTCTTTTCTCTATGATGGGTAATTCCAGAAGACATTAAAATCTCTTCTGGAATGGAAGACCTCCCATCCACTGACTACAAGACTGCAGCCTAAATGTTTCTTAAGCTTATCTTGAGGGTTTTGGGGTAAGAGTATTATGGGGGAAGTTTAAATATTTTCCATCAAAACAAGCAGAGGCAAGCTTAAAATCTGTTATAGTTTTTCCGATTGGCTTTTGGATTGTTCGCAACTAAAATGTTTTTAACCATCTTGAGAGAACTATTCTTGAAGCTATTTCTGTCTCTTGATGTAAATGGTTCATCTAACTTATTCTGAGGTGGCAGATTCAAGGCCTGCGGCTTACATGGAAAATATGGTAACTATCTATAGGGGTTTGGAAGCTACTTTCAGTGCCAATTTCTTTCAGCATGTTTCTTCTGGTACAGCCACTATATGAACCCTTATCTGATAGACATTGTTTTAATTTACATTTGCTTATCTATAAGAATACAAATTCAATTTATGGGTTAGTTATTGTGTGTTACATGTTGATCTTGTAGGTTCCGGGAGGCTTTTGGAGCAAAGCCAGACTTCACTTTCTGCTGATAAATTGAGTAAGAAACCATTTGAAATTATCCAAGGGGATAAATCATGCAGTGGGCAGTCCATCTTCTCATTATGGGCTAATAAGCGAGTTCAGGTTCCATTGAATTTGAATCATTCTGTTGAAGATGGGGTCAGCAAAAATGATGAATATGAGAAACACAGCATGCCAACAGATGGGAAAGATGGTAAAGGTGGAAGGGGAATAGACAAACTTAATCATGTAGTGAGTAGCAATCTGCCATCACTGAGTTTGCCAATGGGACCTGGGGGCCTTGAAGAGTCTAATGTTGTGGAAACAGAGATGAATCAGGTGGTGCAGTCATTGCCGAATACCCCACCTTCGATTGGTGATGCTAAGGGTTCAGATGGTGACAGCTATAATCAGGGAAATGAGCATGTAGGAAATTAACAGTTGTTGATTTGATAATGATTTTGTTGCTTTGGTTTTTAATATTGTTTCCTTCTACTGCTACTGTTGCAGCTAGCTGCATTATGCTTTTAGTTTTTTTCTTTTTTAATAATTATTATAGTTACTTTATTCCTTATCTTTATCTTTTTGCATTTTCAGGGTCCAGAAAATTATTTGATCAAGAGAGCAGTCAACAAAGATTCTAAAGATAAGAATCATAAGATTAGGCAGTTCGGGCATGACAGTTCTGCCTCTGAAACTGAAGATGGTCATTTGAGGGGCATCAAGAGACAGAAGAAATTAAACTATGGCTCATCAGAATTGAGCATGAAAGCAGACAGTTATATTCCACCAGTTGTTTCACATTCTGAAATCTTAGTAACTCCCAGTTCTGAATTTGAAGTTGAATCGAGGGTGCCTTGTGCTGCCGCACAGCAGCCTGTAATGTCAGATGCCTCATTTGTGCATAAAAGCATTTGTGCTTTTTGCCAGTGCCATGAGATTTCAGAGGTAAAGTCTACGTATTTATATAATTTTAATTGATATTTATGTGCCATTGCTTTTGTTGCTAAAGAATATCATTGGGAGATTATCTCAATATGTTTCATATTTACAAATAGTTTTGGTCCTAATCTCCTTGTGATGTGCTTAAATTCTTCCAGTATACTGGCCCAATGTTACATTATGCTAATGGGAAAATGGTAGTAGGAGATGAGGCAACACTTTCAAATGTCATGCACGTTCACAGACTATGCGTTGATTGGTATGTCTTCTTGGCATTTCTAGTATGACCAAGTGACTTGGTATTAGCTGCCTTGAATAACTCTTTTAACTCATTTGAGAAACAAATATATGAAATATTTTTTTTTAATGCTTTAATAGGGGTATATAACTTTAAGGGTTTTCATATCTGTGCTTTGCTAAAAATGCAGAATGGGGCCAGTTCTCGACAAACTCAGTCTGGTTTAATTTAAGATTTATTGACAGTCATATTTTTTGATTCCTTTTTAGCCTTTTCTTGTTATCTCTTTGCTGTTAGAGGAAGATATAATATAATTCTAAAATGCAGGGCACCACAGGTGTATTTTGTTAATGAAACTATTAAGAATTTGAAGGCTGAAGTGGCAAGGGGTGCAAAGCTCAAGTGCAGTAGATGTGGACAAAAGGGAGCAGCCCTGGGCTGTTATGCAAAATCCTGTCGGAGAAGCTATCACCTTCCCTGTGCAGCACAAATATCAAATTGTCGCTGGGATCATGTAACTGCACTATGCCTTTTCATTCAGTATCATGGTGATTTGTTGTTGTGTCCATCTCTTCCTGTTTCAATGTAGTGAGTTAAGCTTTAACTATTAATTGCTTGTTGGTCTTTGGTTTCTCACAGGAAAACTTTCTTATGCTCTGTCCTGCTCATTCTTCTGTCAAGTTTCCAAATGAGAGGTCCAGGTCTGGAAAACAATCTTTTAAGGATCATCCTCTGACAACTCAGCAGTATGAGATACTTGAATCAATTTTTAGTGTTTCATATGGATAAATAGTTGACAATTGCTTTTTTGTTTTGTTCAAAGTAATTGGGCTGTATAAATATTGTTAGAGTAAAAATTGGCATGTGTCATCTAATTATTTATTTTAAAAAGAAGTGTAGAAATATTTCAAAAGCATCATCTAATCTCAAGTGTTAGAATATGAATATGATGAGTCTTGAATATAGATTTCCCATATCTTTTCCTCTTAAAAAAAGAGAAGAAATCTTTTGCTGCTATTTTCTCCCACAAGGAAGCATAGGTAATACAAAATGCATATTATACCTTTATATGGTATGTATTTAACTTGTCGGGATATGTATTAGATATGTATTAGTAAAAGAAAAATGGTTTTTTTACTTTTTTTTTTTTTTTCTATGGATGCAGTGGGACATGGTATGGATCCAATAAGAAATATGTTTAGGGGGTACAACTAGAATTTTATTAAGCAAAAATGTACATTTAAATGTGTGCTACGGAGGATTCATGTAATACGCCAGTCCTACATTGGGAAGACGATTAGCCCACATAGAGTAGGTAGATCATAAAGGAGCTCATAAGTGCTAAGTCCCATACTAATTCCTTATTAGGTGAGACTGAACTTTATAAGCGATTATAGGGAGTTCCAAATGCAACTTGGTTAGTCTTTTTAGAGTGATAGCACATATGTAGCTAACATTTTTTCTGGGTCATTACAATGTTATTAGAGCAACCTAGTAACACCATGTGGTATTGGAGCACTGATAACGTGGTTATGACAAGGATGTTAGGGATTTAAGGAGGGAATGAGAGATGGGTAGATTATAAAACTCTCATAGGTGCCAACTTTCACATTGGTTCCTTACTATGTTTTATTGGGCTTTATAAGCAATTTTGAGGAGCTCCAATTGCAACTTAATTAGTCTTTTTGGAGAGATCGCGTAGATGTGACTAGCGATTTTTCTGGGTTGTTACAACATATTTTATATCTCATGTACTTCTTTTTTCCTTTTGTTTTTTTTTTAATAAAATTCTTATTACGTGTAATAAAATAGGGATTTAATTGGAAAACATGTGGTTGGATGTTAATTTTCCAAATTTTTAGAAATCACATGTTTTAATGTTATTTGTAGCTTCAAAATTAGTTTTAATATCTGTACCAATGTTATTCCTTTAGTGTTTATTATTTACTTTTCAAACAAAAAATT
This sequence comes from Betula pendula, assembly GCA_900184695.1. Classification (NCBI taxonomy): domain Eukaryota; kingdom Viridiplantae; phylum Streptophyta; class Magnoliopsida; order Fagales; family Betulaceae; genus Betula; species Betula pendula. The sequence goes on from FXXK01000051.1 coordinate 1,807,575, forward strand.
GGTGTTTGTATATATATATAATTATAATTATATATTATTTAATTAATGTGTCATTGTCATATTGTATTATAAATTTCCAATAATCATCTTTGAATTTATATCTTGTCTCTGAATGGATGGTTTATAGAAACATAAAAATGCACTTTGGCATTTGGTAATTAATCATCTCTAATTCTGTATCTTGTGGTATTTGTATGGTCTCTGAATCAGTGGTTTATAGACACAGAAAATGTACTTTGACAATTGGTAGGAGCAAAACACAAATTATGTTTTATGAGTAGGTATTTCAGCATTATTTTGGAAAGTTTTTAAGAGATGTTTGGTTTATGACAATTTTGGTGCCCTTAAATGAAAAAGAAAATGCTTGGTTGTCAATATATGCTTCTTATTTAATTTATCAAAAAATATATGCTTCTATCTCATGTAAGTTACCACTATAGGTTGTCTACCAATATATAATCTATTTCCCATTTTTTTGTCATTCCACATGCAGAGGCCCTCAGCAGTCCAAACTTTGGGTAGCTCCAAAGAGAGCCAAAAAATGGGTTATATGTGGATCTGCTCTATCTTCTAAAGAGAAGGTTAGTTCAAATAGGATTTGTATTTTTATCATTGACATGGTTCATTGTCATAACTTGGTGGAAATTGAAATAGTTTATTTTTATGGGATTTTCTCAAAACTGAGTGTAGAGCTCTCTGAGACTTTATGTTTGTTGTGTTAGAAAGAAAGGGACAAGTGTCCCTATTCTAGAAGGAGGTGAGGTGTCCTATGAGTGAGTTGTCCTACGGTGAACTGTCCATTTTCTAGAATATTGTATTCGTTCTTATATATATATGAATTATGAGGTCCAATGATAATGGTGACTTTCTCTTTTGTAATTTCCTATGTCATTTACATTATTATAAAGCAGTTTGCATGGCTTGCAAGGATCTCATTGCAATCAAATGATTAATTTGTTTTGCTTAAAGCATTTCGAAGAAAAATCATCGTATTGATAAGAAGATTTTTGTCATTGGATTCAACCGAATCATTTTAGATGAACTGTTTCTCTTTACTTGGATTAGAGTGTATGAGAGTTGTCATGTTAAATAGGAGTTAAGAAGCTGAAGCACCTTACTTCAGAGATTTCTGGCGAAGAATATTCTTAGCCAGGTTTTATTGTCAGAGTCTCACACTAGCCTATATGTGTTTGGAAACCCAATTTTAGTATTTGCATATGGATTTCAAATTATCCTATTTGTAAGTTATCAAGTGATATGCTTTTCACCTTTACTTTTTAAATAATTTTGGCTATAGGTTCTTGTGCTCAAGTTTGCAAGCATGTGTGGTGCAACTGTGACTAAGTACTGGAAACCAAATGTCACACATGTGATTGCAGCCACGGATGCACAAGGTGCATGCACCAGGACGCTGAAAGTTCTCATGGCCATTTTGAATGGTAGATGGATTCTTAACATTGGCTGTAAGTTATAACTGTCCCTTCGATGTTGTTGGTTGCTATTAATTGCGTCAATTACTCATGCTCTTCTTTAGCATTGTTGGGTAAGACATAATAAATTAAATTCTTGGCTACATTTTTACCTTTTCTGGCTCCTTTTAAGGAGCAAGGTTAGTTTCTTTTCTTTATTTTGGCAACCGGAGGGGGTAGGTGGAGGTGAAACTCTTGGAGATCACATAGAAGAGTTAACATTTGGTATCTGTTTTTGATTCTTTATTTTTTTATATAAGAAACGGGGTTATCTTGTATGAAGAAATTGGAATTCTGCCTTGCTAAATATTGCAACATGTTTGACATTAGTATTTAGAGATCTGTAATGAGTCTGCTACTAAGGACCTTTTATGTTTATGTCTATATTGGCATTTCTTACCCCGAGTCTAGTTTCTTGCTATTAGTTCATTTGAATGATATTACTTATTGATGTACCTTGAAATGCTGGCCTTGTAGGGATAAAAGCTTGCATGGAAGCTATGCATCCTGTGGACGAAGTAACCTATGAAGTTTGTCTTGACAACCATGGGTGTTCTGATGGCCCCAAAACTGGCAGGCTTATGGCTTCAAATAATGTAAAGCTAGTTCTCTCACTAATACTTGCACGCAAACTTGTGAACTGTTTTATCTGGATCATGTATACTCCAACCTTTATAAGCACCTTTGTTCAAGTGGCCTGTCCTGCAACTGGAAGATCTGGACTAATTTCCAAATAATTGTCTCATAATAATTGACATGAAATAGGATGACTATCTTACTTTGAGACCTCTGGTTTTATGCTGTCAATTTGGGCATTTTCATGTCAGAGGGAAACATTTGGCAAAATGCGATAAGCCATATCTTAGCTGGTAAAGTATGTAGTTGTAATATTAAAAAATTAGGGATCAAAACCTGCTTTCAGCTGGGATGGGAAGATTTATGGAAGACTACACATATTGACTTAGCCTATTATTGCAATTTGATCCGGAAAAACACTAAAATTCCCTACTAGCATACTTTCATTATTTGTTTTCTCACGGTATGTGTTTCCTATCTAATTGAGATAACTGATTTGCTTGCTTCTTTTTTAGGCACCAAAGCTCTTCAATGGGTTCAAATTCTATTTTTCTGGTGATTTTGTGCCTGAATACAAGGACGATCTCCAAAATTTGGTTGTAACTGCAGGAGGTACTGTTTTGAAAAGTAAAGAAGAATTGCTGTCACAAAGATGTGATGAGGTAGCTCCGGTGAAGGTACTAATTGTCTACAACCTTGATTCCCCAGAAGGCTGCAAGGTAGGAGAAGAAGTTGATATTCTTTGGAAGAGATTGAGTGAAGCGCAGGATGTAGCGACAGATATTGGATCCCAAGTTATTGGTCACACTTGGCTTGTGGAATCCATTGCTGTATGTAAGTTGCAGCCTCTTGTCAGCTGAAAAAGCTTTGTGATCCTATATTTTGTTGTTATTATCAGTCCAGGATAATAATCTGTTTATCACGCTTGCTTAAGGCCCACATGTATATAGTTAAGTTATAAAGTTAGATAGAGCTCTTTATTTTTTCTTGGGATAAATTGCTGCCTGTTTCAGACTTTTGTTTACTGATAAAGCATTTGTGGTGCAGATATTTTATTGTTATAAGTGAGGGATAATGATCTATATATCAGCTTTTTTAAAGCCTTCCATGAATGTGATTAAGTTGTATAATTAAATACAGCTCTGTATGTTTGCTACAGAGCTAACTATGTTATTGCTTTTCTAGTCATAGTTATTTGATATGTAAATCAAGCAATACACAATAACTTCTATCAGCTTAGACCTGTCTTCAGGACTTCATTATCTTGAGATTAAGCTTTACTCAGAGAAGCTTCAATTGCTATGTACCTCCTGGATTTTGTCACGTCATTGTAAACGAAGAACTTTGCGACGAGCAAAAAGAAGAGGCTGTTGAGAAAGCTCAGGATGGCCAAGAAAGCATAATAGTAGTCTAAACGGGAGACATTTAGATTATCCAAAATCCAACCCTTGTGGCCATGCCTCTTTGTGATATCAGAAACTGTTGTTAAAAGAAAACTACTGAAAAAGTGCCCAATCCCAATGCTACTAGTGCAATAAGAGGTCCCCAGGCTTTTCATGCCTTCTGGGGCTTGATCATAGAAAAACTCTAGCTTTGCAACTTCCACAAAGGCATCCGCGACCCCTGCCAATGCAAACTGAGGGAGGAGAATGAAAATGGTTAGAGGAACTTTATCATGTTTGCCAAATATGTGGTTTTCTCTGGCAATGCTGAGTCTCTTTCTTTCAACCAAGCAAGCTGTGACCATGATAATGACTTGCAACACAAGGCCAAACCCTAGTCTCTGTAGCAGTGTAATCCCTCTAGGGTTCTTCGTATAGTGCCGTACTGCTGGAATGAAGTAGCGATCATAGATTGTCATGCTTATCAGCATGAAGATTGACACAAATGCTGTGAGACATGCTGGAGGGATTTCAAATTGAGGACCCATGCTCCTATCTAGGGTGGTACCTTGTTTGATGAAGAGTGTATTTACTTGAGCTATTACGGTGCTTGGTATGAATGTTGCAAGCAAAACAGGAATCATTTTCATCATTTGCTTGGTTTCTTCTACTTGGGTCACTGGACATAGCATCCATGGTGAGCTTGATCCGCTCTTCACCGCCGCTTTGTCAAGGAATCTGCAGGCAATGCAGTGTGAGTATGGTGGGAGAACATTTTTCCAACTCTTGTTTTGGTTTCCTTAATTTTATCCCATAGATTATGCTATTGCCTTTCATTCTTTCCCGGTTGGTTGTTTCCCACAATATTCTCAAAGAAAATAAAATTGCTCAAAGATAAACATGTCTAAAATTTTAGTAAAAGTAAACATGTATATTAGGGTTGACAATTTTTAACACGACCTGCGAACTTGACACGAATTCAAAATGAAATTAGTTGGTTAAGATTGAGGGGTCTAACCCGTTAAATTAAATGGGTTGAGTTAAGGTTGATCTATAAAAATTTTTATTCATGCTTTAACATAACCCAAATTTGACATGCAACATTTAGGATTACGGGGTTTGACTTGTTTAATTAAATAGGTTAGGTTAGAATTTGACTTATATAATTTTATACCTATACCTCGATACAACTCGAAACCCGACACACAAACACGAATTGCCACCCGTAAGTATATGAATACTGTTATATATAGTATAGAGGATTAACCTTAACGAAGGGGAGTAGTCAATTCTGATTTTCCCCATTTTGGCATAATCTTCCAAGTTCAGCTCATAAAGCTCTTTAGGGTCAGTGGGTACAGGTACCTTCCTCTTCCTTAGAGCAGCAACAAGCACATTAGCTATCCCAGTGATAGGACTCCCTGATGTCATTTTGTGCCTATAAAATGGAGTGCCCACCAAGAACATCAAAACAGAGAAGAAGAGCCCAATTGTTAGAAAGCCATAGCCAAGGCTCCACCCCACATTGTCTTGTTTGTAGATCACCAAAGTGTTGGAGAAGAGGGTGCCAAATAAAATGCTGCAAAACCACCAATTAAAGAAGGAGAGCTTTTGGGTCCTTTCTTTGTGATCAAACTCATCAAACTGGTCTGCACCCATGGTTGAAATGTTGGGCTTGGTTCCACCATTCCCCGCAGCAATTAGATATAAGGCACAGTTGAAAATACCCACTTGAAAAGATGAGGCTTGTTTATTGCAATCCACTTCTTTGAACCCATGACCACAAGATGGTGGTCTTAAGGCTGGCACTGAGACTGCTAGGGTTAACAGGCACATTCCCTGTTTACAAAAGTTAAGAGGAGTATTTTGAGAATATTAAATGACGAAATTAACTCTTTTCTTATCGGTTTAAACTTTTAAAATAAGTGATTATTTAACATGGTATTAGATTGAGTTTGAACTTTGTCTCTATCATTCACCCGTCATTTTAATTAAATATTCAACGTGTTAGGCCTCACTTATAAGGGAGAGTTTGAGCCTACACATGAGGAAGAGTATTAAGATATTAAATTATTAAATAAACAATTTTTTATAAGCTTAAACTTTGAGGACAAGTGGTGATTTAGCAAATGTAATGAATAGAAATAAGTAAAAATCCGTATATTCACTCTAAAGTAAAACAAAATAATGTGTCAATTGTTAAAGAGTAATGTTAGAAACTGTATTTTTATCCAACAATTGTTTAATATATGATGTTGACATGGCACTGCAAATCAAGATGAGAAAATAAGGTTCAAACTCAAGACATTTGTTCTGATACCATGTTAAATCACCAGTTATCTCAAAAGCTTAAGCTGATAGAAAATGATAATCTAATTAATACTTAACATCAATCATACCACACGGGTGCCTAAAATCAGAAATTATCAAATTGTCGTGATTCTTAATTTATTTCAACAATAATCACATAGATGTTCAATTATGCATGCTGCATGGCATGTGCAAGGGACATACGTTTAATGGGATTCATCTACTACTCTACTCCTTCCTCCTTCCTCGAATATTTACTTAGCAAAAGAGAAAATTTACCACAATATAAATTCCTGATGCAATGACAAAAGTCCAGTATCGGCCAAGATGAGCATCTGCAATGTAAGCACCTAAAATGGGTGTCATCCATATAGTACCAACCCAGTTAGTGACATTGTTTGAAGATTTTACAGTGCCTTCATGGAGCTTATTTGCTAAATATTGCAATAGGTTTGATGAAATCCCATGATATGCCATCCTCTCAAACACTTCATACCCTACAAAAACATTCCCATCCGGAAAAGAAAACTTTAAAAATTGTGAAAATCGTGCAAAATTTTTGTGAACCATCTATTAAATCACAATTTATTCTAAAAGCTTAAGACGATAGGAAAAACTCTTCACATGTGGGTTTAAGCTCCCCTTTAGAGAGTGTTAAATCACCAGTTGTCTTAAAAGTTTAAGCTGATAGAAAATTGATTTGATTGTTTAACTAATATTCTAATACTTATTCTAAGAGTAAGTGAGGCCCAACATGTAAAGGATTTAATTGAAATGGAAGGTAAACTACAAAAAAGACAAGGTTCAAATTTAGGACTATTGTTTCGATATCATGTTGAATCAACACTTATCTTAAAAGCTTAAGCTGATAAAAAATAATGAATTTAATTACTTAATAGCATCCAAGAAAAATTGAGCTTAGTTATTCAAAGTGAGAAAAGAGGATGAGAATTAATATATATATATAGCAATACTTCATATGATAACAGCATGGACGTTCAATATATATATATATATATATAACATCTCAGATAGTTTCTCTTTAAAACAGAGGTTTCTTCTTTATCTTCTTGAATTTCTCAATATAACGTTTCTAGTTTATTGGCTATCACTAGGTAAGAGAAAATATAAATTAAGAGTTAATCATTATTTAAAGATATATTCAGCAACTATATATTGAAAGTTTAGCCCATTTGCATTAATGTGAAGTGAAAGGCCTAGAATAGAAGAAAAAAAAAATTAATGCAAGGGGAAAAGGCAATAAAAAAACACATATAGGCTAGCTATAATACCTACAATGAAGGAACAAGCTCTCCATCCCCCAGTCTTGGATCTTAAAACGGGTCTACCTTTGAGATCCACAGTCCCATCTTGTGTGTAATCCTCTCTTCCATCTACTGGGCCTTTCCCTTCTACTGCTGCCATCATGGTAGGGAGAACAACTTGGCTCTGGTTTGAAATCACGTTGGCCTATAGGCCTTTTATAGATTTTCCATTTTCTTTCCTGTTCACCTCTCTTTTCCTTCTTTTGACTAACTTTTTTCTACACAAGTCGTCCTCTGTTAACGATGTCAGAGTGTTAAATTCACGTGGGTTAATTATTAGTACAATCTTAACATTGTGTATATATATAAGTTCTTGAGCACCTTTTCTTTATAATCTAATTTTTAATGGTGAGTTTTATCTAAGATTTGTATCATTTGATATCAGAGCCAACTACCACGTTAAGTATGGAATCAAATGAGTTGTGGCTTTATGATCATTGGATTAAAATGTCTCGATACTATTAGTAAGTGAGTGGACCCACCAAAAGAAAAAAAGAAGCTAATATCGAATCAGTGTTGATAGACTGACTCACTGTGGACGCCAGCCGTGGAAAGTGATGCTATGCCATTTTAAGTGAGGTATAGTGCGACAATGACAGCAGAGGCAAATGATAGAAATTGAGCTGTTCCTCTCCGATGGGCATGTGATTCCATGGAATGAGATGGGTTGAAAATTCTAACATGCGGATTGGTTGATTGAATTTCTATTCTAGAGTGGTGGTTTCTGTTAGGCAACGTGAATATGTAGTGGCCGGCCGGCGCGCGATGGGGTAGTGGAGGTAGTAGTGTGCTATATATGTGGACATGTGAAGAAGCGATCGGACGGCCATGCAATGGGGGTGGTGGGGTAGTATAGTGTATGTGACACCTACGATCGAGCTCATTCCTCAATTCCTCAACACCTTAAATTGGGTTTGTAAGGTGAGGTGCATTCTGACGACCGATCGAGTTGCATGCCACTCTGAACAGTTCCCCTGTACTGCGATGCTGTAACAAAATTAGATTTTGAAGCTGACCAAGAAGAAGCTTGAGGACAAGGTTCATCTCCATAGGAGGAGGCCGATTGAGTACATGCATGTGTGTAGTGGGAGTGAGGTTGTTTCTGTATGTAGTGGAGGTAGTGTGCGTTCACATGGGAATTAATCGTGTTAGCATTGAGTCCCACGTTGGAAAGACAAAAAAGAAAATTTTATTTATGACCACTGATTTTTCATCATTTTTGTCAAATTATAACCTAATTAAACTTGAAAAAGTGTCAATTTAAGGTTACCATCTTTTAGAAATTTGCAATGTCAACCCTCCAATTCAAATTCAGCGTTAAATCTCTAAAATACCATCGTCTTTTTGTTTTTGTTTTTAATTTTTAATTATTAAATCAAGGTATTTTTGTAAATTTATAAACATCTTAGGGTATTTTGAAAATTTTACTCATCAATTTGGACGAGAGAGTTAGCATTTCAAACTTGTGAAAGATGGTAACCCTAAATTGACACTTTTTAAAGTTTAAAGGTATGATTGTAAAAGTGGTAAAAGATCAGGAGTGGTAAGTGAAGTTTTCAAAAAAATAAAAGAACTCACAAACAATTACAACAGCATATAACTGAAAATAGAAAAATCAAAGCTATAGAAAAAACATAGCATCCTATTGCAACAAAACAAGACCCACAAACAACTACAAAAGACCAAAGGACATCTTCAACAAACCGCACTTAGTTGATAAGAAAAACACGAACGACCACACGTCAGCAACTACTGCAACCTTCAAACCAGCGTCTCCTCATTAATATTCCATTTTTTGCACAATAAAACATTTGTCATTTGCGGCTGTGTTTTTATTATTCCTTCGGCTTTATTCCTCTCCAGTCTCCATCTTTGGATGTTATTCCTGCTTCTTACAGATAAGAAATGCCTTGGGCTTCTTGAGTGGGTTATTTGCAACTTGTGTACTGTGTATTCCATGGAGGTTTCTTTTGCGTATTATCTTTTCTAATGGAAAAGATTTCTGGGTAAGCACTGAAAAAGCAGAGTTTATATTCGAAAGAGGCCATGAACAACCAAAAGTTGAGTTGAAGAAAGTACTAGGTACCCCCTTTTTTTTTTTCTTTTGGAATTGCGTATGCGTTAATTTAAGGTTTTAAATGGCATGTTAATTATGAAAACATATATGGATTGGCCAAGGATATGTAGAGCATTACCCTAGCCGAACCATATTTTGATTCCTATGAATGGTAGCGTACATGTTTTAATTGTTAATCTTGCTATAGATACTATAAAACAACGTTTTTATGAAAAAGTATTTTAAAAATCTGATTTGGGACATGGAAAATTAGGACAAGGCAGAATCTTGCAAGGTCAAAATTTCCATGAAAACAGTCCTCCTAATTAATTACAAAAGTTATATTTTATTAGATTTGCTCTGACTGTTTTCAAAAACAAAAAAGAAGTTATATTTTATGTTACCTAGATGATTAACGATTAAACTAGTTAAAAAGCTACATTGTTTTTACCAAAAATTTCCAAGAGGATTATGAATTGAATCAATTCTAGAGAAAGTATGCAAAAATGTTTAAAAGGCTCATTTGATCCATTGTTATTAAGTTTTGGGCGTAATTAGTTGTTTAAGTGAGTTAGTGCATTTTAGCCCATTAAGCTTTATTTTGGACCGTGTCAGTCGAATCTTAGTTAGAATAGATCCAAATAGACCTTTTTGTACTTGTACAGAACCAACAAAGAAGAAAAAACAAATTGTCAAATTCTATAACCGAAATTTTTTTGTAAGGCATTTTTCAGTAGAATAAAAAAACATTTATTTAAGAAAATGAAGTGTTAAATGAATAAAAATCATAATAAGTTACAATTTGGATAAAGATGAATTTCTAGAACATTACTTTAAATTTTGAATTTGCAAAAAAAAAAAAAGAGAGAGAGAACTAAAATCCTTTGTCAGTAATAAGGGGTTAGTCCATAAATGGTTGATTGGTCTATCCTAGCTAGGCTAGCACTCAAATATTAATATGACTGAGTATTTGGTTTAGGTACTTAGCAAACGAGAGCCCATTTTAGCTACAATCAAGAGGTAAGGTGAATCCCCAACTCTTTCTAAGTGTAATTTCATTGCATGCCTTTTTATCAAATGCTTTTATTGTACTATGAATGTATGAATATATTATTTCGCCTATCTTATATGAATTGATATACTCTCATGAAATGTTTTTCCTAAAGAATTTAAAGTGGAAAAATTATTATGTCGCTCAATTTTGATGGGTACAACGTTCCACTCTTATGAAGTTTCTAAACGAATGATGTACAATTTGATAATTTCCTTATCAATGTATTTACCATGGTTGGTTAGTTATTTGTAATCAAATACCTACCTTGTTTGTATTCACTGCACCTACCACATTTTTCCTATAAAAATAAGTTATTTGTATTTAAAGACATTGAAGATAATAAGAACAAAATGTATCTTTTAGGACAATTCCCTAGTAGTGGACATAGGCCTCTTTTTTGGAACAACCCAAAAATCCTTGTATCTTTTTTCTTTGAAAAATCTGATTTAGACGATAAGTTGTTATTTATTAGATTAACAAAGTTAATAACTTTAAAGCCAAACACCACATATATCAATACCAAAATCAAAGCAAGTATAAAAGAAAATTCACATAGAGATTTTAATAACGAAGTGAAAATCTTTTGAAAAACTCTTCAAAAGTAAAACTACTTTAGGAACCAGCCAACCCTAAAGGCATCAACTATAAAATATTTGTGTTACAGACTAATATTACTTACAAAACATTTGTAACTTCTAAGAGTACTCAATTTGTAACCCCGACCAAACGACCCATTCAACTCCCACAGTAGTTACTCCAAAACTTCTATCCTTTTTCTACAAGAATCACCTTCACAAACAAACTTTGTCTGCTACAACTCAGAAGTCTAGCAGCTAAAGTGTTTTTTTTTTTTTGTCGTTTAATGGAACCAATGATAGGATAGAGAATCAATGCATAGGAAGATAAATTCACTCTCCAAGAGATTCGTGGCTTGTGAGGCTTAATAGACCTTGAGAAAACTAAAAAAAAAAATCAATATACAAGAACTTTGTATCAACTTAGTCCTGTCTTGATCAAGACTTCATTATCTTTAGATGAAGATTTGCTGATCAGTACTGAAGTTTCCATTGGTATGTCCCTCTTGGATTCCGTGACATCAACATTATAAATAAAGAACTTTGAAACGAGCAGAAAGAAGATGGAGTTGTGAAAGCTCAAGATGGCCAAGAAAGCATAATAGTAGTCTAAATGGGAGACATTTAGATTATCCAAAATCCAACCCTTGTGGCCATTCCTCTTGCTGATATCAGAAACTGTTGTTAAAAGAAAACTACTTAGAAAGTGCCCAATTCCCAAGCTACTTGTGGAATATGAGACTCCGAGGCTTTTCATGCCTTGTGGAGCTTGATCATAGAAAAACTCTAGCTTTGCAACTTCCACAAAGGCATCAGCGACCCCCATTAATGCAAACTGAGGGAGGAGAATGAAAATAGAAAGTGGAACTATATCATCTTTCCCAACTTTATGGTTTTCACTTGCAACACCAAGTCTCTTTCTTTCAACCAAGCAAGCTATGACCATGATAATGGTGTGCAACACAAGGCCAGCCCCTAATCTCTGCAGCAATGTAATTCCTCTAGGGTTCTTTGTGTAGCGCCGCGCCACTGGGACGAAGTAGCGGTCGTAGAGGGGAATGCTTATCAACATGAAGATTGTGACAAAGGCTGTGAGACATGCTGGAGGGATTTTGAAATGAGGTCCTATGCTTCTTTCTAGGGTGGTGCCTTGTTTGATGAAAAGTGTACCTACTTGAGCTATTATGGCACTTGGTATGAATGTTGCAATTAAAACGGGGATCATTTTCACCATTTCTTCTACTTGAGTCACTGCACAGAGCAACCATCGTGTGCTTGGCCCGCTCTTTACAGCTGCTTTGTCAAGGAATCTACAGGTAATTCAATGCGAGAGTAAGGTGGGGAGATGGGGAACCAAAAAGGTAAGATGCAAGCATTTTGGTTTCTGCATGATTGTTCATAGCCAGAAAATCATTATTGTTGGGCTGAACTAAAAAGATGATAAACATAATTTAAAACAGAAGTAATTTATCATACAATATGTGTATCTTCACAAATATGTGCCAAAATTGATATATTAGCAATATAATATGCTAGCACTAATACAAATTAAAAGATAGAAATACAAGAAGTGTCTAAAACTGAAGTCTACATGTAAAAAGTGAACCTCTCACTGAAATACAAAAGTGAAAACAAAATGTGTGTAGGGGTCATTTAACAATCAGTTCAAAATCTTCCTCATACATTAAATTTTTTTAAACAATTTGTAGGAGTTGCGTACGGCCCATACAAGCCTCCATGTAGCTCTATCACTAAAATTTGTTCGCATGTTTGTTTAAGTACTAGGAAACTATTTTGGTTCATCCAATTCTTGAAACACAAAATTTTCCACCACATATATGTAATAACATGAGAAAGTCTCGATCTTACTTAATAAGAAATTAATATGAAACTCAGTACCCATTAACACTTTTATAATCCATATACTCAATGTCAGTAATTCATTTTGTCAATGTATAATTAACTTTTTGGGGTGTCACAATATAAGTGAACGTGTATATGGAAAAGGGAAATAGGATAATAAAGAAACAAGTGAATATTGAATTTCTAAATAATGCATAGGATTGACCAACCTTAGGGAAGAGGTGTAGTCAATTCTGAATTTTCTGGTTTTGGCATAATCTTCCAACCTTAGTTCATGAAGCTCTTTTGGGTCATTTGGGACAGGCACCTTCCACTTCCATATAGCAGCAACAAGCACCTGACCTATCCTAGTGAGAGGACTCTCTGCAGCCACTTTGTGCCTATACAGTGGAGTGCCCAACAAGAAAACCAAAATTGAAAACAAGAGCCCAATTGTTGGAAGGCCATAGCCAAGGCTCCAGCCTACATTTTCTTGTATGAAGATGACTATGGTGTTGGAGAAGAGGGTGCCAAAGAAAATGCTGAACATCCACCAATTGAAGAAGGAGAGCTTTTGGGTCCTTTCCTTGGGTTCAAAGTCATCAAACTGGTCAGCCCCCATGGTTGAAATGTTGGGCTTGGTTCAACCAGTCCCAACAGCAATTGTGTATAAGGCACCATAGAAAATTCCCACTTGCAAAGATGAGGCTCGTTTATTGCAGTACTCTTCTTTTATCCCATTACCACAAGATGGTGGTCTTAAGCCTGTCAGTGAGACTGTGAGGGTTAAGAGACTCATTCCCTGTGTATAAAAGTTTTGAGGAATATTAATTGTGCCACTATGAATAAATGAAAATAAGTATAGGTCGTCGTATATATTCACGTCCGGTTCAGCAAATTTTTTCTTCATTTTAGCTAAAAATTTACTTTTTTCTATTTAAGTTTCCTACTTTTTCAAAGTACATATCATACTCATTATTTTAGTTATTCACTTTCATTATTTTATTTAAATATTATTTCTCAAATATTTCTTTATTCTTTGTAAGAAAAAAAATTGAGAGGAGAATATTGAGAGTGAACAGTGCTCACCAAATTTGGTGAGCACTGCAGCATCTCACCAATTTTTTTTGTTAAAATAACAACCAGATGTGGATAATTTTTAACCCAATTTTGCATCCTGATTGGCGAAAATAACCTTTGGCTAGCTGACTACAAACTTATGAAAAAGAGTAGTATAAAACTTGAATGTATAAACCTAAAATAAAAAAAGTATGTGAGAATCACAAGTTTAAAGATAAATTTCAGTTTAAACAATTAGGTTGGAAGAGTTTTTTCAAATCCAATTTAAAATAAAACTTTGTTTAAAATATAAACTTTTTTTGTTTTTGGAATTTCATTAGGGTAACTGTAATTTATTGATAGTGTATCTAGGCCCTGGAGTCATCATAAGCTAAGGGCATGTTTGGAATTGCATTGAAAAATAGAGCTTTTAAAGTTAAAAACAAAAAAAGTTTTTTACCAAAAACTTCATTTTTAAACTTTTTTCAAAAGTGTGTTTTGACCATTTTTAGAGTAAAAAAAATTAAAAAGTACTTTTAGAATTTTTTACCAAACATGTCAGCTTTTTGTTTGACACAGTTTTTTAGATACTAAAAGTACTTTTTAAACTCTCTAACGTAATCCCAGCCCTAAATGATGCAGCATTCTATATATATATGGTAATAGTTATTAAAATTGGGGCCCTTTTTGAGGACTGAGTTTGCTAATTGCCTGCATCTCAACAATGTGCCTTTCGCAATTAGACCATGTTGATGTACTTCAGTCAAACACTGATTTCCCACAATCGGAAATGATCAAATGCATGTGGTTCATTTCTTTATCTTAACGATAATCACAAACGTGTTTGATTACGGTCGGTACAAAATGTCAACAGCACACGCACAAGAAAATTATCAACAAAATAATAAAATAATTTAAATTCAAAATCAACATTTACTTGGAACTTAAAGGTCGATAATTTTTTATACGACTCGCGAATATAATAAGAATTCAATATAAAATTAGTGAGTTAGTGTTTAGTAAAATAAAATTTGGGTATAAAATTTGGGTAAACCCGGGTAGACCAATTAGACACGATTAATAAGCGGGTTAGTTTTGGGTCAATCCGCTTAACCTACAAGTGACCTGCATAACCTTTATAAATTAAAACTGTAAAGTCTAAGAAACAAAATTACGTTCCCTCAGTCTCATCCCGAGTTGTAAAGATATAACTTCGGTAGTGTAATTCATTTTCTTGTTCAATAATTTTGGATTATTATGTCAATATCTTTATATAAAACGGCATTTTCATGCTCAATAATTAAGAATTTTTGTTAATTAAATGGGTTATGCGGGTTAAGATAAGTCATCCCAATACGACTTGTTTATTAAATAAGTTGTACAGGTCGGGTCACCTGCCTATTTAAATGAGTTGTGTAAGTATTGAAGAGATTGACCTGTTCACTTAAATGGGCGAGATTTGGATTGACTCATTAAGTCTTATACTCATGCATCGACACAACCAGAACTCGATTCGTAAAACACAAATTGACAATTGACACACCCTTTTAGGACTAATTAATTTGACTCATCTACTCCTTCCTCTGACTTAGCAAAACAGAAAAAATAAAATAAAATAAAATAAAAAAGGAATAAAAAAATATTTATGGTTTGGTTTATTTGAAATTGGAGATTTTACCATGAGATAAATTCCTGATGCAATGACAAAAGTCCAGTATCGGCCAAGATGAGCATCTGCGATGTAAGCACCTAAAATGGGTGTCATCCATACGGTTCCAACCCAGTTGGTGACATTGTTTGAAGATTTTACAGTGCCTTCATGGAGCTTCTCTGTTAAATATTGCACCAGGTTTGATGCAATCCCATAATATGCCATCCTCTCAAACACTTCATACCCTACAAAAACATAATAAAATATATTAAAACCTCCGAATTTTTTTATTTTTTATTTTTATTTTTTTTCTATTCAAGAGGGAGGAAGGGGAATTACAACGTAACATAACATAAATTGGGAGGGCAACCCAAACAATAACCCTGAAACAACCCTAAATCGATGCAGTAACTAGGAACCGTTGGGAATGAGTCAAATAAATGACCCGACCCTTCAAGAGAACAAGAGCGGCCAATTAAGGCTGCTTTAAAATGCAACACAAAAGGCTCCGGGAGGAGACCTTTTGAAGCCAGAATATATATAATCGAACAGGCAACAAAAAAGGTTGCAACAAAGTCACTGACAGTCCCAAAAAAGAGAAAAATACATGGAAAGGAATAATAGGAAATAAGTGTACAAAGTAGAACCACCGATGGAGGAAGATGCTGTGGAAGTGGTGGCTGGCCGGCGAACCAGTTGCCGGCGCGTGTACAACACGCGCCGGAGATAGGCGCTGGACGAGCCAAAACCACCACAAAGGGCCGGTAGGAGCGGTGGGAGGCAAAGGACAGGTGCACGCGCAACCGAGGAACACGCACGCGTCGGAGTGTGGAGGGCACGAGCCCTCGAGTAAGATCTACTCGCAGGCGCGTGCTAGTCGGACGGCGACGCGAGCGGTGGCGAGAGGAAGCGGGGAAGCCCAGGATCCCGGTGGGATGGCGCGTGTAGTGGTGGAGCTCGTTAAAATTGGTAGATCTGATTTTCAAAAAACCAAAACCAACAATTTCAAAGAGATAGATCCGGACGGAGACCGGCTATTTTATAGTGGAGGAGAAGCCGGCGAGTCTACTTGTGCACGGATAGAGCCTCCGGAGAGACGGATAGGGTCTCAAAAGAGACGATTTGTGCCTCCGAAGAGGAAGAAAGGGGTGGGGGGAGGAGGACGTGGGAAGTAAAGGAAAAGATGAAGGAAGGGGAGGAGGGAGATTCGGTTCCCTCCTCCCATGGCAGCAGAAAAAACTTTGGGTGACTATCAGGAGAGAGAAGAGAGAAAAAACTCACGGGCAAAGGATTTTAAATTAACCATATGTAGGCTGCATGTGTATGCATTACCTACAATGAAGGAGCAAGCTTTCCATCCCCCAGTCTTTGCTCTTAAAACGGGTCTACCTTTGAGATCCACAGTCCCATCTTGTGTGTAATCCTCCCTTCCATCTGCAACCCCTTTCTCTTCTACCGTTGCCATCATGGTAGAGAGAACAACTTAATTTGGTAGTTGAGATCATGTGAGCTTCTAATAAGCTTTTTATAAAGTTTTGGCAGCCAAGGACCTTTACCACCTCCAAATATCATAGATTTTCCATTTGCTTTTCATGTTCACCCCTTTTTCCTTTTTTCTTTCTTTTTGGTGAGTAATCCAATTTTTCTAAATTACCAAGATAATTGTCCTAAAAGTTTAAACCGATTGAAAGCCTGGCATGTGAGGTATTGTATTTAACTGAAATAGAGACTAAACTGTAGAGTCAAGATTTAAATTCAAAATTTATGCTTTAATAATTTGTTAAAATATTAGTTGTTTTAAAAGCTTGAGTGAGTAAAAATGATAAATATAATTATTTAATTAATATTTGAATACAAATATTTTAAAAAAAAAAAAAAAACTTAATTATCAGTTTAGTAATGTCAGTCTCTTTTTGTTGGTACCGCCATTTGATTTTTTTTGTGGTGGATGTTTATTTGCCTCTAAAGTATGGAACAAATAATATTGAGAACGACGTTGACATGCTCGAGGGATAATGAGGTTCAAATTAAGGAATATGAATTTTATATCTATTGTGAGGTACAACCTCATTGCTATATGTTAGATACACGTTAATATTAGTGGAAAAATATTAACGAAGATGGCATCTGAAAATCGCCAAATCGACGTCAATTCTCGTTCACAAATCACACTATAATATACTAATAGTATAGGAGTATAATAGGATGAGAAATTATGAGAAAAAATATGTCGTATTAAAGTATGGGTATAAAATTATATAAATTAATTTTAACTCGATTTATTTAATTAAAGTGATTAAACTCTTTAATTATAATTCATTAATTTCATGTACATTTAGTAAAAAAAAGTTAATTCTAAAAAAATATAATCTAATGAAGTTTTAGAAATATGAGGGTATATATTAAATATGATATATTATATTAAAATTAAATCATTATTCTTATTGCATGATATTCAATTTTTTTTTTCCCCTAGTATTAAACAGAACTCATCTTAGGCATTCTGTAAAAATT
>FXXK01000051.1:1836338-1851770 GCA_900184695.1 Betula pendula
CCCCCTCCCCCCCCTTTTTTTCCAAGATGATTTGAAGTTTATTTTCTTTTGGTTTGATCTATTGGTGAACTGAACATTGTCTTAGTGATTTCTTTGTTTGTGACTGTAATCTATTATGGGTTTCATGTTGGTGTTTTGCAGCTTAAGCTTGTTCGAGAGACCAATGTTACTCCCGTGCAATCACATTTTCTGCAAGTTCGTTTCCACAGCATTTTGATCGTGAACTTAGTCTCTCTCTCTTTTTTTTTTTTCACAAATTATTCTTGATTTGATTTGTATTCTGGGTTTGGGTTTTTGAATTCCTTGCAGTTCTTGCATTCCCATTTCAACACAGCTTAAACCAGAGTGCCCCGTCTGTAAAGTTCAGTATTTCAACCAAGGTATCTACTATATGTTGGGTTCCTCTGGTTTCTATTATTTTCTTCAAACAAAATAATATGCGGTGATTTTTTCTTTGGATGCATTTTTCTTATCTTTTTTTTCTTTTTTTTGAGAAAATAATTTTTTAGCCCTCTACTTCCTTTTCTCTATGATGGGTAATTCCAGAAGACATTAAAATCTCTTCTGGAATGGAAGACCTCCCATCCACTGACTACAAGACTGCAGCCTAAATGTTTCTTAAGCTTAGCTTGAGGGTTTTGGGGTAAGAGTATTATGGGGGAAGTTTAAATATTTTCCATCAAAACAAGCAGAGGCAAGCTTAAAATCTGTTATAGTTTTGCCGATT
The DNA here is from genome assembly GCA_900184695.1 of Betula pendula. NCBI lineage: Eukaryota > Viridiplantae > Streptophyta > Magnoliopsida > Fagales > Betulaceae > Betula > Betula pendula. Next base: position 1,837,066 of record FXXK01000051.1, read on the forward strand.
GGCTTTTGGATTGTTCGCAACTAAAATGTTTTTAACCATCTTGAGAGAACTATTCTTGAAGCTATTTCTGTCTCTTGATGTAAATGATCCATCTAACTTATTCTGAGGTGGCAGATTCAAGGCCTGCGGCTTACATGGAAAATATGGTAACTATCTATAGGGGTTTGGAAGCTACTTTCAGTGCCAATTTCTTTCAGCATGTTTCTTCTGGTACAGCCACTATATGAACCCTTATGTGATAGACATTGTTTTAATTTACATTTGCTTATCTATAAGAATACAAATTCAATTTATGGGTTAGTTATTGTGTGTTACATGTTGATCTTGTAGGTTCCGGGAGGCTTTTGGAGCAAAGCCAGACTTCACTTTCTGCTGATAAATTGAGTAAGAAACCATTTGAAATTATCCAAGGGGATAAATCATGCAGTGGGCAGTCCATCTTCTCATTATGGGCTAATAAGCGAGTTCAGGTTCCATTGAATTTGAATCATTCTGTTGAAGACGGGGTCAGCAAAAATGATGAATATGAGAAACACAGCATGCCAACAGATGGGAAAGATGGTAAAGGTCGAAGGGGAATAGACAAACTTAATCATGTAGTGAGTAGCAATCTGCCATCACTGAGTTTGCCAATGGGACCTGGGGGCCTTGAAGAGGCTAATGTTGTGGAAACAGAGATGAATCAGGTGGTGCAGTCATTGCCGAATACCCCACCTTCGATTGGTGATGCTAAGGGTTCAGATGGTGACAGCTATAATCAGGGAAATGAGCATGTAGGAAATTAACAGTTGTTGATTTGATAATGATTTTGTTGCTTTGGTTTTTAATATTGTTTCCTTCTACTGCTACTGTTGCAGCTAGCTGCATTGTGCTTTTAGTTTTTTTTTTAGTTTTTAATAATTATTATAGTTACTTTATTCCTTATCTTTATCTTTTTGCATTTTCAGGGTCCAGAAAATTATTTGATCAAGAGAGCAGTCAACAAAGATTCTAAAGATAAGAATCATAAGATTGGGCAGTTCGGGCATGACAGTTCTGCCTCTGAAACTGAAGATGGTCATTTGAGGGGCATCAAGAGACAGAAGAAATTAAACTATGGCTCATCAGAATTGAGCATGAAAGCAGACAGTTATATTCCACCAGTTGTTTCACATTCTGAAATCTTAGTAACTCCCAGTTCTGAATTTGAAGTTGAATCGAGGGTGCCTTGTGCTGCTGCACAGCAGCCTGTAATGTCAGATGCCTCATTTGTGCGTAAAAGCATTTGTGCTTTTTGCCAGTCCCATGAGATTTCAGAGGTAAAGTCTACGTATTTATATAATTTTAATTGATATTTGTGTGCCATTGCTTTTGTTGCTAAAGAATATCATTGGGAGATTATCTCAATATGTTTCATATTTACAAATAGTTTTGGTCCTAATCTCCTCGTGATGTGCTTAAATTCTTCCAGTATACTGGCCCAATGTTACATTATGCTAATGGGAAAATGGTAGTAGGAGATGAGGCAACACTTTCAAATGTCATGCACGTTCACAGACTATGCGTTGATTGGTATGTCTTCTTGGCATTTCTAGTATTTCCAAGTGACTTGGTATTAGCTGCCTTGAATAACTCTTTTAACTCATTTAAGAAACAAATATATGAATTTTTTTTTTTAATGCTTTAATAGGGGTATATAACTTTAAGGGTTTTCATATCCATGTTTTGCTAAAAATGCAGAATGGGGCCAGTTCTCGGCAAACTCAGTCTAGTTTAATTTAAGATTTATTGACAGTCATATTTCTTGATTCCTTTTTAGCCTTTTCTTGTTATCTCTTTGCTGTTAGAGGAAGATATAATATAATTCTAAAATGCAGGGCACCACAGGTGTATTTTGTTAATGAAACTATTAAGAATTTGAAGGCGGAAGTGGCAAGGGGTGCAAAGCTCAAGTGCAGTAGATGTGGACAAAAGGGAGCAGCCCTGGGCTGTTATGCAAAATCCTGTCGGAGAAGCTATCACCTACCCTGTGCAGCACAAATATCAAATTGTCGCTGGGATCATGTAACTGCACTATGCATTTTCATTCAGTATCATGGTGATTTGTTGTTGTGTCATCTCTTCCTGTTTCAATGTAGTGAGTTAAGCTTTAACTATTAATTGCTTGTGGGTCTTTGGTTTCTCACAGGAAAACTTTCTTATGCTCTGTCCTGCTCATTCTTCTGTCAAGTTTCCAAATGAGAGGTCCAGGTCTGGAAAACAATCTTTTAAGGATCATCCTCTGCCAACTCAGCAGTATGAGATACTTGAATCAATTTTTAGTGTTTCATATGGATAAATAGTTGACAATTGCTTTTTTGTTTTGTTCAAAGTAATTGGGCTGTATAAATATTGTTAGAGTAAAAATTGGCATGTGTCATCTAATTATTTATTTTAAAAAGAAGTGTAGAAATATTTCAAAAGCATCATCTAATCTCAAGTGTTAGAATATGAATATGATGAGTCTTGAATATAGATTTCCCATATCTTTTCCTCTTAAAAAAAGAGAAGAAATCTTTTGCTGCTATTTTCTCCTAAAATTTAAATGCATACTTGACTAATTTGAATACTTGAAAGACACACAAGGAAGCATAGGTAATACAAAATGCATATTATACCTTTATATGGTATGTATTTAACTTGTCGGGATAAATAGAAAAAATAGTTTTTTTTTTTTTCCTACGGATACAGTGGGACATGGTATGGATCCAACAAGAAAAATGTTTAGGGGGTACAACTAGAATTTTATTAAGCAAAAATGTACATTTAAATGTGTGCTACGGAGGATCCATGTAATACGCTAGTCCTACATTGGGAAGACGATTAGCCCACATAGAGTAGGTGGATCATAAAGGAGTTCATAAGTGATAAGTCCCACGCTAATTCCTTATTAGGTGAGATTGAACTTTATAAGCGATTATAGGGAGTTTCAATTGCAACTTGGTTAGTTTTTTTAGAGTGATAGCACATATGTGGTTAACATTTTTTTTAGGTCAATACAATGTTATTAGAGCAACTTAGTAACACCATGTGGTATTGGAGCATTGATAATGTGATTATGACAACTTTCACATTGATTCCTTACTATGTTTTATTTTTAAGCAATTTTGAGGAGCTCCAATTGCAACTTAATTAGTCCTTTTGGAGAGATAGCGTAGATGTGACTAGCGTTTTTTTTTGGTTGTTACAACATATTTTATATCTCATGAATTTCTTTTTTCCTTTTTTTTTTTTTAATAAAATTCTTATTACATGTAATAAAATAGGGATTTAATTGGAAAACATATGGTTGGATGTTTTAGAAAGTTAGACACCTAATTTTCCAAATTTTTAGAAATCACATGTTTTAATGTTATTTGTAGCTTCAAAATTAGTTTTAATATCTGTACCAATGTTATTTCTTTAGTGTTTATTACTTTTCAAACAACAAATTGGTGTTTGTATAAAACATATATATATATTATTTAATTAATGTGTCATTGTCATATTGTATTATAAATTTCCAATAATCATCTTTGAATTTATATCTTGTCTCCGAATGGATGGTTTATAGAAACATAAAAATGCACTTTGGCATTTGGTAATTAATCATCTCTAATTCTGTATCTTGTGGTATTTGTATAGTCTCTGAATCAGTGGTTTATAGACACAGAAAATGTACTTTGACAATTGGTAGGAGCAAAACACAAATTATGTTTTATGAGTAGGTATTTCAGCATTATTTTGGAAAGTTTTTAAGAGATGTTTGGTTTATGACAATTTTGGTGCTCTTAAAGGAAAAAGAAAATGCTTGGTTATCAATATATGCTTCTATCTCATGTAAGTTACCACTATAGGCTGTCTACCAATATATAATCTATTTCCCATTTTTTTGTCATTCCACATGCAGAGGCCCTCAGCAGTCCAAACTTTGGGTAGATCCAAAGAGAGCCAAAAAATGGGTTATATGTGGATCTGCTCTATCTTCTAAAGAGAAGGTTAGTTCATGTAGGATTTGTATTTTTATCATTGACATGGTTCATTGTCATAACTTGGTGGAAATTGAAATAGTTTATTTTTATGGGATTTTCTCAAAACTGAGTGTAGAGCTCTCTGAGACTTTATGTTTGTTTGTGTTAGAAAGAAAGGGACAAGTGTCCCTATTCTAGAAGGAGGTGAGGTGTCCTATGAGTGAGTTGTCCTACGGTGAACTGTCCATTTTCTAGCATATTGTATTCGTTCTTATATATATATGAATTATGAGGTCCAATGATAATGGTGACTTTCTCTTTTGTAATTTCCTATTGCATTTACATTATTATTAAACAGTTTGCATGGCTTGCAAGGAGCTCATTGCAATCAAATGATTAATTTGTTTTGCTTAAAGCATGTCGAAGAAAAATCATCATATTGATAAGAAGATTTTTGTCATTGGATTTAACCGAATCAGTTTAGATGAACTGTTTCTCTTTACTTGGATAAGAGTGTACGAGAATTGTCATGTTAAATAGGAGTTAAGAAGCTGAAACACCTTACTTCAGAGATTTCTGGCGAAGAATATTCTTAGCCAGGTTTTATTGTCAGTCTCACACTAGCCTATATGTGTTTGGAAACCCAATTTTAGTATTTGCTTATGGATTTCAAATTATCCTATTTGTAAGTTATCAAGTGATATGCTTTTCACCTTTACGTTTTAAATAATTTTGGCTATAGGTTCTTGTGCTCAAGTTTGCAAGCATGTGTGGTGCAACTGTGACCAAGTACTGGAAACCAAATGTCACACATGTGATTGCAGCCACGGATGCACAAGGTGCATGCACCAGGACGCTGAAAGTTCTCATGGCCATTTTGAATGGTAGATGGATTCTTAACATTGGCTGTAAGTTATACCTGTCCCTTCGATGTTGTTGGTTGCTATTAATTGCGTCAATTACTCGTGCTCTTCTTTAGCATTGTTGGGTAAGACATAATAAATTAATTTCTTGGCTACATTTTTACCTTTTCTGGCTCCTTTTATGGAGCAAGATTAGTTTCTTTTCTTTATTTTGGCAACCGGAGGGGGTAGGTGGAGGTGAAACTCTTGGAGATCACATAGAAGAGTTAACATTTGGAATCTGTTTTTGATTCTTTATTTTTTTATATAAGAAACGGGGTTATCTTGAATGAAGAAATTGGAATTCTGCCTTGATAAATATTGCAACATGTTTGACATTAGTATTTAGAGATCTGTAATGAGTGCTACTAAGGACCTTTTATGTTTATGTCTATATTGGCATTTCTTACCCTGAGTCTTGTTTCTTGCTATTAGTTCATTTGAATGATTACTTATTGATGTACCTTGAAATGCTGGCTTTGTAGGGATAAAAGCTTGCATGGAAGCTATGCATCCTGTGGACGAAGTAACCTATGAAGTTTGTCTTGACAACCATGGGTGTTCTGATGGCCCCAAAACTGGCAGGCTTATGGCTTCAAATAATGTAAAGCTAGTTCTCTCACTAATACTTGCACGCAAACTTGTGAACTGTTTTATCTGGATCATGTATACTCCAACCTTTATAAGCACCTTTGTTCAAGTGGCCTGTCTTGCAACTGGAAGATCTGGACTAATTTCCAAATAATTCTCTCATAATAATTGACATGAAATAGGATGACTATCTTACTTTGAGGCCTCTGGTTTTATGCTGTCAATTTGGGCATTTTCATGTCAGAGGGAAACATTTGGCAGAATGCGATAAGCCATATCTTAGCTGGTAAAGTATGTAGTTGTAATATTAAAAAATTTGGGACCAAAACCTGCTTTCAGCTGGGATGGGAAGATTTATGGAAGACTACACATATTGACTTAGCCTATTATTGCAATTTGATCTGGAAAAACACTAAAATTCCCTACTAGCATACTTACATTATTTGTTTTGTCTCACGGTATGTGTTTCCTATCTAATTGAGATAACTGATTTGCTTGTTTCTTTTTTAGGCACCAAAGCTCTTCAATGGGTTCAAATTCTATTTTTCCGGTGATTTTGTGCCTGAATACAAGGACGATCTCCAAAATTTGGTTGTAACTGCAGGAGGTACTGTTTTGAAAAGTAAAGAAGAATTGCTATCACAAAGATGTGATGAGGTAGCTCCGGTGAAGATACTAATTGTCTACAACCTTGATTCCCCAGAAGGCTGCAAGGTAGGAGAAGAAGTTGATATTCTTTGGAAGAGATTGAGTGAAGCGCAGGATGTAGCGACAGATATTGGATCCCAAGTTATTGGTCACACTTGGCTTGTGGAATCCATTGCTGTATGTAAGTTGCAGCCTCTTGTCAGCTGAAAAAGCTTTGTGATCCTATATTTTGTTGTTGTTATCAGTCCAGGATAATAATCTGTTTATCACGCTTGCTTAAGGCCCACATGTATATAGTTAAGTTATAAAATTAGATAGAGCTCTGTATTTTTTCTTGGGATAAATTGCTGCCTGTTTCAGACTTTTGTTTACCGATAAAGCATTTGTGATGCAGATATATAAGTGAGGCATAATGATCTATTTATCAGCTTTTTTAAAGCCTTCCATGAATGTGATTAAGTTGTATAATTAAATACAGCTCTGTATGTTTGCTACAGAGCTAACTATGTTATTGCTTATCTAGTCATAGTTATTTGTGTTAGCCCTATGGCGTCAATTCAATTATGTTGCAAATATTTTGATGATAACAAATTCTATCTTGTTGCTCTAATATGTTTAATTCAAGTACGATAGTTGCAAGAAGCATTCAAGCACACATTCTCAGAGGACCAAAATGAACCGAAGACATTTGGACTCCAAAGGCAAGAAGCCTTTATACTGTAAGAACTCAAGATGAAGAGTCTTTTTTATTAGGGTTTCTTGTAAAGCTCTGTATATTAAACTCTTAAGCTCTTTACCCTAGAATGACCTTAGGATTCATACAGTTTAAAATAGGAAATGCATTAGAACTTTTAGGTTCTTGAAAATCAGTAGCAACCATCTTAACTCTGAAAATCAGCTAGTAACCACCTTAACTCTGAAAGTCAGCTAGCACCATTCTTAACTGCTAGAGTCAGCTAGCAACACCCGTTTAACCTGAAGGGAACTCTGTTAGGCGGGAGGCGCAGTGTTCTGGACTCTAAGAAATTGGTGTGAACATTTATGACTTTGTAAATCGGTCAGGAGCTTTGAAAAGAAGAGCGAGCGAATTAATCTGGTGGCGTGAAGAAAGTTGCGAGAATTGAAAAGTAGGCTGAGAAACAAGTTTGTCTGACTTGAAAATCGGATTGCAGGTAAGAATGAAGATTGGCAGGGCAGGAACAATTGCTGACTTTGAAAATGGGCTTTTGTAATGTGTTGGAAAAATTGGGCTAGGCAGGACAAGGGGGGGGGGGGACGTGGTGGAGAGAGTCTGATTGCGAAGTTTAGAAAGATGGGCTAGCACAGATTTCTAGCTTGAAAGAGGTGTGGGATTCCAACTGTGAATAAGCAGCTAGCAAGTAATTTTCAGAATTATCTGCCAAGCGATGATACTTCTTCTAAGGAGCTGTAATATACAGTAGGCCTTAGCTCTCATTTTCAAGTCATGAGAACCAAGTGAGAACAAAACAACTTAGAACTCCAAAGATGCTCCTTTTCTCTATTCAAATCCTTTAGCCCTTAAAGTTTTAAGTGTCAGTACAAGAGCTAGTGAGAGATTGTATTGTAAATAGCGCAATTGTAGATCTTCCAAAAAGGAGAAGTTGCATTGTGGGGAGAAATCTCGAAATCCACTCCAACAGTCATTGTTAAGAGGGTTGGTGACCCGTTTGAGGTGGGCGAAGATGAGTATTTCCACCTTGTGAAGAAAGGTGGTGTCTGCTTTGGTGTGAAACGTTTGAACTCCACCTGCAAGGTAGTTTGGTTTAGTGATTATAATCTCAAGGTGGTGTGCTTAGGGAGTGACGTACGTCAGTAGATCCGAACACGATAAATTCACAGTGTTGTAATCCCTCTCTTCCCGTAGTCTTATATTATTTGCCATGAATGTGATATCCGCCATTATATTGGTTCTTAATTGATTCTAAATCTCAATTCAGTATATTTTATGAAGAAAAAGTGCCAGCAAGACCCTATTCACCCGCCGCCTCCTACGGTTGATATCTGGTGCAACAATTGGCTACAGCTAGCCTAAACCTCAAGATATTGGCTTTAGCAATCCAAAGAGTACCGACATGGCAAGACTATAATGGAATGATTTTTGAGAGGTCAGCTCTTCCAATAATAGCGGCATCCTTTATTAGTTGTGGGAATCAGTATACATATTGAAAGGATAGGATGAAAGAATTACATTCATAGCTCGAGATTAGTGAAGCCTAAAAATATTGAGGGAGTGGCCGTATATTCCCACAAGAAGTATAAGTCGGAGACAATGACGTCTTACAATCGAGAAGAGACTGGGAGAAGCGTGATTCAGTTTAATTCAATCTAGTCCTAAAGCGAATAATAGTTAGCATGTGCTTTAGAGTGCAAACTGTTTAATGCCGAGATGTTCCGCTTGCGAATCCGCAAGAAGGAAGATGGGTGGGAAAAACTTGAGAGTGACCTATGAAGGTAAATCAAATAAAGGAATCTAAAATCAGTAGGTTGGTGCATGAGATATGATCTATTCTGTATGAAATTGAAGAAACTATTCTGATACTGTTCACTAGAATTACCACATTATACAAACGTGAAAAGCTCTTGGCAAATGTTATAATGGATAAATGTGAGAAAAAATTATTTAGGTTCGCTGCCAAAGCATTGTGTATGCAAAGGCACAGCTATTGAAAAAGCTAAAGATTCAACAAAGATGCAGTCTTTGAAACTTGTTGTCTCAATCTGACCCATGATGCATGTTGAAAAGACGAGAAGAAAGAGCAAGCCCAGAAAGAAGTCTCCAACTCAAATCTTCTCATCAAGAAGTGAGAAGGAAGAGAGAGAGTGACGACAATAAAAGAATACGGCGCTTCTCACAAAACACTTCAAAAAGTTTATGAGAAAGGAGAAACTTCAATAAGAAGTATCATAAAAAGTAAGGCTCCTTAAAGGCGAACAAGTAGAAGGATCCACCAACTTGCTTCGAATTGCAACCGGCACTGAATAGAGTCAGATTTCCCATCGCTTAAAAGGAAGGAAAGAAAATCAAAGAAAAGCCATGAAGTGACTTGGATGATTCTTCAGAAGGGAAGCGAATCGGAACAAGAGTGAGCGAAATGAGATGGCATATTTGCTAATGCAAAAGAGATGAGGTAAGTCTTTGGAATATGATGATGAATACATTCTTATGAAGAGAATTCAAGATGCTATATGATTATGTGAAAAATGCTATAAAACTACATCTAAATATATAATCTAAAAGAAAAGAAACTGGATCTTGAATGAGAAGTACTTGAAAATGAAAATGAAACAAATACTAAAAAAACAAAATCTACTCCCAAGATCAAGTCCTCAATGGTTAATAGAAAGAAGAAAAACACTGGCTAAGAGAAACATTAAAGACTTAACCAAAACCTACATCAAATTTGTAAATGTAAAGAAAACTTAGAATATGCCTACTTGGAAGACAAAGATGTGTCTTCAACAAGGAAGCGTTTGTGGAATGCTCCTAGATAAAACAAAATTTTATAAAATTTCTTTGTTAAAGAATCCTGCTCTAATATCTTCATTCACTACGTGCAAGTCAGTGAAGAAATGGAAAAACATTATGCAATGCTTGCCTATGAAGAAGCTTCACAAGATAAACACAAGGGATCAAATCCCAAAAATATGTGACCATTGAAACTCATAAGGCTTGGAGTACCCGAACAAAATAAATGTGCTTAAAGCTACCTTCCGGACCCAAGAAAATTTGGTAACCAAAAAGAGATATTTGATTTACTTGTAGTATGCTTAAGCATTGGGAGTTGAAAAGAATGTTTTATGTACACGCTTGCTCAGGATATGACGTGGAGATTAAAGGTACCAACGCATTCTCCATCCTTCATCAAGGATCAGGATACTCGCCTCCCTCACCCCTTTCCCACCACCACCCCACAACCCGTCCACCACACCTCAACTTGAGTGACACACCACCACCCTTCACGCATCACTCTTCTTGCACCTTAAACCAATGTTCACTTCCTTGCATCGTCTTAGAGCATTAATTCTATAAGCATTAGTCCTCATATCTTATGTGATAAGACCCCTCTACAGGTATATCCTCTTGATCACAACAACTGATGCATACCACCCCCTGCTCTCACCACATCACCATCCTTAATTATTGCATCACACTCGCACATCCACAAATCTACCCACCCTTTGACTTTAATCACGTCTACCGTACGCCAACCACGACTCGTCTACCACCCATCCTGCGGCCTCATCAAATGCAAACCACGCCCGGTTCTTGCATCTCAAACCACCTCCACCATCATACGCATCGGATTCTACATTCATAAGTGAACAGGCACTCTCCGACTTAGTTACACGTTTCGACTAAAACCAAGGTCTGTTAAAGATAAATTCGTCATGCCAGGCACACTAGCGGGACAGCACCACATACAAACATCTTTTCTACCAAGAAAACAGTCCACTACCTCCCCCCTCTCGCTACCCATACGCATCATGCTTCTTCCGTCCAAACACGTAACCCCAATTAGTTGCCGTTAAAAAGAATTTTCGATATTCCTTGGCAGCCAATACCGATCTATGGTCATGGTATCCCAACTCCTCATGGATTTAGTCACCACCAACCCTCGCATGCCGCACTCTTTGCTCGGTCGCACCAAACTTACGCCCACCACACGTACAGCCCGCTTTACACTGCCTCACACCTCTCTCAGACCACCTCCACTCTCCTTCCTCCTCCCACACACGAACCGCAACCACTTCTCTTCGCTTCCCATCCCTACCACCTGCTCGGACAGGCAGCACCATATTCATCCCTCCACCTTGACGCCACGGCACTCTCTCCTCACGTTCTCCATATGAAGGCAACAACCTACACAGACTCTTTACACGCCACACCCCACGCACACCTTGCACCTCCTCCACCACCCCACCTCTACGACTCGACTACATACTCCAGTGCCATAACACTCTCCAAACACCACCCTACTTTCTCACTCACCACACCACCACCCATATCGACAATTCAACACCCTCTCATCGACTCACTGTTCCACACACAAAGAGATGTAGAACCTCAACACCTTCCCCATACACGTCACTCAACCCTCTTCAAATCGGCTACCATTCACGAACAACCCCTCCAACGCCACAGCACGTTTCTGCACCCACCCTCCGTAGAGACACCCTTGTACTGCTCGCTAGACGCCTCACAGATTCCTTCTGCATCAATACATTAGTCTATTGATTTACTTCTTATACCACCACTACTCAACTTACCTACTGATACCAACCACTACCCCCTGTTCCTACCCTCTCCTTCGGCGGGACCCTATAACGATCTCTCTCCGCAACCCTCGAGCAACGAGGACTCCTCCCCTCCGCCTACGCTCCCCGACCAGACACGCCTCTTCCATCTCCGATTCCTGCAACCTACTCTTCTCCCCACGGCGTCCACTCTTACGCACCTCACGATCTACCACTACTTCTATGCTCTCTCCATACCTCCCCGCTGAACACCCCTCATCCTCTTCCGCCTAAATCTCATGAACCATCGCTGCAACACCCACCACCCAACCCGACCTTCCTTATCGCCTGAAAGCCTCTACCTTCCTCAACACCCACGCAGGACGGTCCGAGCCATATTTGAAACAAAAGAAGCACCCTGAATACTGAATCCAATGCCACAGTCATTACCATGCGCTTCAGCACGCCTCACTTCGCCAATACACTCATTCTCCGTAGGAGTAAATGCATGCCTCTAAAGCTATGTGCAGCAATTCGCAACATCCGCATCACAGCGTCACTAGCTACATGATGAACCTTCTCTTGACGATAGGAATCATGGCGCCAACTCTTGCTCGGGTTACATTAGCATCACACCTTCAGCGATCCACATATTTCTACGACGAACGACAGAAGACCAACTTGAAACTACAGGACACCACGAAGCTGGTATCAGTTCAAATGAACCGTCTTCCAAGAATCTGGAACGGCAGGAAAGACACGAGATAACCTTTTCCTGGGCATCCAGGAAAAGGAAAACACTTCTTCGACCACACACCCATGGTCCTAAACGACTCATTTTGAGCACCAGCCCGCAATGCCCACTGATCCAATAACACATCCTCGAATTGCGAGTCTCCTTCTCCTCACTTGATCAACTCTACCTTTTCCAACCCTTCCTCGAATATTCCGAATCTCATCAACACCTTTCCCTCGATTCTTCCCCTCCCACCATGCGGAACCTCTGCAGATCATGGGGGACGCCATACTCCGACGAACAAATATGCGAAACAAGGACTCCATACAGTTGCCACCCACTCCGCACCTCATCCACCTCTCGAAACACTCATCTACTAAATTCCCTTCTTCTCCCTTACCACACACATTTGGCCCCTCCCTTCACATACTCCAAGCCAACCCCTCTTTCTTCTGGTTGAGCTCATCTCCACTTCACTTCCTTGACAAAAACAGTCAGGCCTCAATAACCTACACTCATCACCCTCTTCACACTTATAAACTAGCCGCATCACACATCTGATCTCACAAAACACACAACAGAACGGCCAGCACCTTATCTTGACATGTCGCATCCCAGGGAAGCCCACAGATGCTACTTCGCTCATCTATCCGCTCTAGAGAGCACTCCGCTCTCCTCCTCTTCTAACACTAGCATTCTCTCACCACTCTATCCAACCCCACTACTGCATCCCCACCCTCACGCACCAGCCCACCCGACCGACGAACCACGAGCTCACCACCTCGACCTCCCATGGGTGTCTCACTCCACCTATCCCTTTCTGACTTCCTGCTTCATAACCTTCTAGTATCTCAATTTCCTCTTCCAGCAGCTTCTCCTCCGGCCTTCCCTATCGTCACTCACCACTATCACCCATCCCATGACCCATAGGGCCAGCACGCATCCAACACACCGGAGCTCTCGCTCCTACCCCCACCCCTCACCCCGTTGATGACCACCCACAAGGAGACACATAACCCACCCACCGCCCACCCACCCACATAATTTATGTATCCCCACTACCAGAGCTCAAGATAAATGCATTCCTTATTTTCAGTCACCCACCCATCCCAACCGGTCACTAGTACCTAACCAATAGCACCTCTCTCACTTCACTCCTACTCACCCTGGTCTTACCTCAGCACATACTTTCAGTACCCTTCTCCAATGACGCCTTCAAACATTTCTGATATATACCAATATGTCCCATCATCAACAAAGGGGGACTCTGCTACCGCCTAGGCTCCACATCCATCTTGCCAATCCCATTTTGATGTAACACCTTTCTACTCTTGTTGCTCCTATATGCTAATCAAAGTCCCCACGCATCCATTGCAAGAAGCATCAAAGGCCACACATTCTCAGACGGCACCACACCAACTGACCACCCGACCAATGACATTTCCCGGATCCCAAAGCACAGAGCCTTACAGCACCGGAAGATCACTCAAAGACTTCGAAGCAATCTTTCATTCTTACTTAGTGTATTCTTGGTAAAGCCTCGTCGATGACCCTTCGGACAACCTCTCGACACCTTCACCCTAAGGAATGACTTAGGCATCCCTTTCCCATCACACGTTTAACCAATACCCCGAACACATGCATTCACGAACTTCCAGGCCTCTCTGAAAATCACACAGCTACCGGCAACATTCTTAACTTGAAAAATCCACCAGCTACAACCACCTGTAACCCCTCTGGAAAGTCAGTCTAGCAAACCCATCTCTTACACTCTGAGAGTCACCGCCTCACGCACCATCTTAACTCCTGAAACTCTTCTAGACCATTCCTCTGACTCTACACACAATTAGCTCAGCAAACAACATTATCTGACCCTTTCTACAATTACACATTTCGAAAACATCATGCACCAATAATCTGTTTCCCCCCTTTTTTTTTCTGGGGGAACAAATTCGATTGCAATTTTTAACAACATAGCGTCTCGCACAATTTCTGACCTTCTGAACAATTTGACCTACGCACAGTTTTAAAAAATAGGCTAGCAACAATTTCTGACTTTGAAAATCTGATTGCAAGTTTAAAAAATTGGCTAGCAACAATTTCTGACTTTGAAAATCTTATTGTAATTTTGAAAAATTAGCTAGCAACAATTTCTGACTTTGAAAAATCTGATTGCAAGTTTGAAAAATTGGCTAGCAACAATTTCTGACTTTGAAAATTTGATTCCAACTTTGAAAATCAGCTAGCAAATTTCAAATTATCTCCAACGATTATACTCTTGCTAAGAGCTATAAATACATATCCTTAGCTCTCATTTTATCAAGCAACCAAGTGAGAAACAAACAAGCTTAGAACTCAAAGCATTCTTTCTTTTCATCTATTCAATATCCTTTGAGCCCTTAAAGTTTAATTCATACAAGAGTTCTAGTGAGAGATTTTATTGTAAAAGCGTCATTTGTATATCCTTCTCAAAAAGGAGAATTGTCATTGTGAGAGAAATCTCAAATCCGATCCACAGTCAATTGTGTCAAGAGGGTTGGTGTGACCCTTGTGAGGTGCGAAGGAGATTTTTCCACCTTGTGAAGAAAAGTGGTGTACTCTTGG
>FXXK01000051.1:1852404-1913609 GCA_900184695.1 Betula pendula
TTTGATATGTAAATCAAGCAATACACAATAACTTCTATCAGCTAAGACCTGTCTTCAGGACTTCATTATCTTGAGATTAAGCTTTGCTCAGAGAAGCTTCAATTGCTATGTACCTCCTGGATTTGGTCATGTCATTGTAAACGAAGAACTTTGCGACGAGCAAAAAGAAGAGGCCGTTGAGAAAGCTCAGGATGGCCAAGAAAGCATAATAGTAGTCTAAACGGGAGACATTTAGATTATCCAAAATCCAACCTTTGTGGCCATGCCTCTTTGTGATATCAGAAACTGATGTTAAAAGAAAACTACTTAAAAAGTGCCCAATCCCAATGCTACTAGTGCAATAAGAGGTCCCCAGGCTTTTCATGCCTTCTGGGGCTTGATCATAGAAAAACTCCAGCTTTGCAACTTCCACAAAGGCATCTGCGACCCCTGCCAATGCAAACTGAGGGAGGAGAATGAAAATGGTTAGAGGAACTGTATCATGTTTGCCAAATATGTGGTTTTCTCTGGCAATGCTGAGTCTCTTTCTTTCGACCAAGCAAGCTGTGACCATGATAATGACTTGCAACACAAGGCCAAACCCTAGTCTCTGTAACAGTGTAATCCCTCTAGGGTTCTTTGTATAGCGCCGTACTGATGAAACGAAGTAGCGATCATAGATTATCACGCTTATCAGCATGAAGATTGACACAAATGCTGTGAGACATGCTGGAGGGATTTCAAAATGAGGACCCATGCTCCTATCTAGGGTGGTACCTTGTTTAATGAAGAGTGTATTTACTTGAGCTATTACGGTGCTTGGTATGAATGTTGCAAGCAAAACAGGAATCATTTTCATCATTTGCTTGGTTTCTTCTACTTGGGTCACTGGACATAGCATCCATGGTGAGCTTGACCCGCTCTTCACTGCTGCTTTGTCAAGGAATCTGCAGGCAATGCAGTGTGAGTAAGGTGGGAGAACATTTTTCCAACTCTTGTTTTGCTTTCCTTAATTTTATCCCATAGATTATGCTATTGCCTTTCATTCTTTCCCGGTTGGCTGTTTCCCACAATATTCTCAAAGAAAATAAAATTGCTCAAAGATAAACATGTCTATAATTATAATAAAAGAGAACATGTATATTAGGGTTGACAATTTTTAACAATATCTGCAAACTCGACACAAATTCAAAATGAAATTAGTTGGTTAGGATTGAGGAGTCTAACCTGTTAAATTAAATGGGTTGAGTTAGGGTTGATCTATAAAATTGTTTACTCATGTCTTAACACGACTCAAATTTGACACGCAACATTTAAGATTATGGGATTTAACCCATTTAATTAAATGGGTTAGATTATGGTTTGACCTATATAATTTTATACCTATGCCTTCATACAACTCGAATTTAACATGCAAACACGAATTGCTATCCCTAAGCTAAGTATATGAATACTATTATATATAGTATAGAGGATTAACCTTAACGAAGGGGAGTAGTCAATTCTGAATTTCCCCATTTTGGCATAATCTTCCAAGCTCAGCTCATGAAGCTCTTTAGGGTCAGTGGGTACAGGTACCTTCCTCTTCCTTAGAGCAGCAACAAGCACATTAGCTATCCCAGTGATAGGACTCCCTGATGTCATTTTGTGCCTATAAAATGGAGTGCCCACCAAGAACATCAAAACAGAGAAGAAGAGCCCCATTGTTAGAAGGCCATAGCCAAGGCTCCACCCCACATTGTCTTGTATGTAGATCACCAAAGTGTTGGAGAAGAGGGTGCCAAATAAAATGCTGCAAAACCACCAATTAAAGAAGGAGAGCTTTTGGGTCCTTTCTTTGTGATCAAACTCATCAAACTGGTCTGCACCCATGGTTGAAATGTTGGGCTTGGTTCCACCATTCCCAGCAGCAATTAGATATAAGGCACAGTAGAAAATACCCACTTGAAAAGATGAGGCTTGTTTATTGCAATCCACTTCTTTGACCCCATGACCACAAGATGGTGGTCTTAAGGCTGGCACTGAGACTGCTAGGGTTAACAGGCACATTCCCTGTTTACAAAAGTTAAGAGGAGTATTTTGAGAATATTAAATGACTAAATTAACTCTTTTCTTATCGGCTTAAACTTTTAAAATAAGTGATTATTTAACATGGTATCAGATTGAGTCCGAACTTTGTCTCTGTTATTCACCCGTTATTTTAATTAAATATTCAACGTGTTAGGCTTCAGTTATTAAGGGAGAGTTTGAGCCCACACATGAGGAAGAGTATTAAGATATTAAATTATTAAATAAACTATTTTTTATAAGCTTAAACTTTTAAGACAAGTGATGATTTAGCAAATGAAATGAATAGAAATAAGTAAAAATCTGTATATTTACTCTAAAGTAAAACAAAATAATGTCTCAATTGTTAAAAAGTAATGCTAGAAACTGTATTTTTATTTAACAATTGTTTAATATATAATGTTGACATGGCACTGCAAATCAAGATGAGAAAATAAGGTTCAACTCAAGACATTTGTTCTGACACTATATTAAATTACTAGTTATCCCAAAAGCTTAAGTTGATAGGAAATGATAATCTAATTAATACTTAACATCAATCATACCACATGGATGCCTAAAATAAAAAATTATCAAATTGTCGTGATTCTTAATTTATTTCAACAATAATCACATAGATGTTCAATTATGCATGCTGCATGGCATGTGCAAGGGACATACGTTTGATGGGATTCATCTACTACTCTACTCCTTCCTCCTTCCTCGAATATTTACTTAGCAAAAGAGAAAATTTACCACAATATAAATTCCTGATGCAATGACAAAAGTCCAGTATCGGCCAAGATGAGCATCTGCAATGTAAGCACCTAAAATGGGTGTCATCCATATAGTACCAACCCAGTTAGTGACATTGTTTGAAGATTTTACAGTGCCTTCATGGAGCTTATTTGCTAAATATTGCACTAGGTTTGATGAAATCCCATGATATGCCATCCTCTCAAACACTTCATACCCTACAAAAACATTCCCATCCGGAAAAGAAAACTTTAAAAATTGTGAAAATTGTGAAAAACTTTTGTGAACCATCTATTAAATTATCATTTATTTCAAAAGCTTAAAATAATAGGAAAAACTCTTCACATGTGGGTTCAAGCTCCCCTTTAGAGAGTGTTAAATTATTAATTGTTTCAAAAGTTTAAACTGATAAAAAATGATGATTTGATTGTTTAATTAATATTCTAATACTTATTCTAATAGTAAGTGAGGCCGACATGCAAAGGATTTAATTAAAATGGAGGGTAAACTATAAAAAGATAAGGTTCAAATTGGGACTATTGTTCTGACATCATGTTGAATCAACACTTATCTTAAAAGCTTAAGCTGGTAAAAATAATGAATTTAATTACTTAAGAAAAATTGAGTTTAGTTATTCAAAGTGAGAAAAGAGGATGAGAATTAATATATATGTATATATATTATATATATATAAATATATAGAGAAGAGAGAGAGAGAGAGAGAGAGAGAGAGAGAGAGAGAGAGAGAGAGAGCAAGCTAGACTTCATATGATAAAGCAATGGACGTTCAATATATATATATAACATCTCAGATAGTTTCTCTTTAAAACATAGGTTTCTTCTTTGTCTTCTTAAATTTCTCAATATAACGTTCTAGTTTATTGGCTATCACTAGGTAAGATAAAATATAAATTAAGAGTTAAAGATATATTTAGCCCATTTGCATTAATGTGAAGTGAAAGCTAGGCCTAGAATAGAAAAAAATAAAATAATAATAATAATAATAATGCAAGGGGAAAAGGCACTAAAAAGACATATATAGGCTAGCTATATTACCTACGATGAAGGAACAAGCTCTCCATCCCCCAGTCTTGGATCTTAAAACGGGTCTACCTTTGAGATCCACAGTCCCATCTTGTGTGTAATCCTCCCTTCCATCTACTGAGCCTTTCCCTTCTACTGCTGCCATCATGGTAGAGAGAATAACTTGGCTCTGGTTTGATATCACGTTGGCCTATAGGCTATAGCCTTTTATAGATTTTCCATTTTCTTTCCTGTTCACCTCTCTTTTACGATTTCAAAGTGTTAAATTCACGTGGGTTAATTATTAGTACAATTTTAATTTTGTGTATATATATAAGCTTTTGAATACCTTTTTTTTATAAATTAATTTTTAATCGTAAATTCTACTTAAAGTTTATATTATTTAGTATCAGAGCCAACTATCATGTATAGTTCTAGTTATTATACATAAGTAAGTAAACCCGCCAAAAAGAAAAAGAGCTACTATCGAATCAGTGTTGACTGACTCACTGTGGACGCCAGCCATGGAAAGTGATGCTTTGTCATGTTAATTGAGGTATAGTGCGACAATGACAGCAGAGGCAAATGATAGAAATTGAGCTGTTCCTGTTCGACGGGCATGTGATTCGATCCATGGAATGAGATGGGTTGAAAATTCTAACATGCGGATTGGTTGATTGAATTTCTATTCTAGAGTGGTGGTTTCTGTTAGGCAACGTGAGTATGTAGTGGCTGGCCGGCGCGCGATGGGGTAGACCGGTAGTGGAGGTAGTAGTGTGCTATATATGTGGACATGTGAAGAAGCGATCGGACGGCCATGTAATGGGGGTGGTGGGGTAGTATAGTGTATGTGACACCTACGATCGAGCTCATTCCTCAATTCCTCAACACCTTAAATTGGGTTTGTAAGGTGAGGTGCATTCTGAAGACCGATCGAGTTGCATGCCACTCTGAACAGTTCCCCTGTACTGCGATGCTGTACCAAAATTAGATTTTGAACCTGACCAAGAAGAAGCTTGAGGACAAGGTTCATCTCCATAGGAGGAGGCCGATTGAGTACATGTCTGTAGTGGGAGTGAGGTAGCTAGTTACTGTATGTAGTGGAGGTAGTGTGCGTTCACACGGGAATTAGTTGTTTGAGCGTTGAGTCTCACATTGAGAAAAAAAAAAAAAATCACTTATAACTACTGATCTTTCATCACTTTTACAATCATAATTTAATTAAACTTAAAAAAAAATGTTAATTTAGAGTTACTATTTTTTAGAAATTTGCAATGTCAACCTTCCATTCCAAATTCAGCGTTAAATTCTCAAAATACCATTGTCTTTTTTGTTTTTGTTTTTAATTTTTACTTATTAAATCAAAGTATTTTTGTAATTTTATAAATTTTTTAGGGTATTTTAGGAATTTCACTCATCAATTTGGACGAGAGGGTTGGCATTGCAAACTTGTAAAAAATGGTAACCCTAAATTGACACTTTTTAAAATTTAAGGGTATGATTGCAAAAGTGATGAAAGATTAAAGGTGGTAAGTGAAGTTTTCCAAAAAAAAAAAAACTAATCCATTAGCTTAAGTTTTTAGTTTGCGACTGTGTTTTTATGAATAAGAAATATTATACCACCATCGAAAAACTCACAAACAACTACAACAGTATATAGTTGAAAACAGAAAAACCAAAGCTATAGAAAAAAATAGAGCATCGATCCTAGGGCAACAAAACAAGACCCACAAACAACAACAAGAGACCAAAGAATATCCTCAACAAACCGCACTCAGCTAACAAGAAAAACACGAAAGAAAGCGACCACACATCAGCAACTACTGCAGCCTTCAAACCAGCATCTTCTCGTTAATATTCTATTTTTTGCACAATAGAACATTAGCCATTTGCGGCTGTGTTTTTATTATTCCTTCGGCTTTATTCCTCTCCAGTCTCCATCTTTGGATGTTATTCCTGCTTCTTACAGATAAGAAATGCCTTGGGCTTCTTGAGTGGGTTATTTGCAACTTGTGTACTGTGTATTCCATGGAGGTTTCTTTTGCATGTTATCTTTTCTAATGGAAAAGATTTCTGGCTAAGCACTGAAAAAGCAGAGTTTATATTCGAAAGAGGCCATGAACAACCAAAAAAAGCAGAGTTTTTCTCTTTTGGAATTGCGTATGCGTTAATTTAAGGTTTTAAATGGCATGTTAATTATGAAAACATATATGGATTGGCCAAGGATACGTAGAGCATTACCCTAGCCGAACCATATTTTGATTCCTATGTATGGTAGCACACGTTTTAATTGTTGATCTTGCTATAGATACCATAAAACATGTTTTTATGAAAAAGTATTTTTAAAATCTGATTTGGGACATGGAAATTAGGCCAAGTCAGAATCTTGCAAGGTCAAAATTTCCATGAAAACGGTCCTCCTAATTAGTTAAAAAAGTTATATTTTATGTTACCTAGATGATTAACGATTAAACTAGTTAAAGAGCTACATTGTTTTTACCAAAAAAATTCAAGAGAATTATGGATTGAATCAATTCTAGAGAAAGTATGCAAAAATGTTTAAAAGGCTCATTTGATCCATTGTTATTAAGTTTTGGGCCTAATTAGTTGTTTGAGTTAAAGTGAGTTAGTGCATTTTAGCCCATTGAGCTTTATTTTGGACCGTGTCAGTCGAATCTTAGTTAGAATAGATCCAAATAGACCTTTTTGTACTTGTACAGAACCAACAAAGAAGAAAAAACAAATTGTCAAATTCTATAACCGAAAATTATTTTAAGGCATTTTTCAGTAGAATAAAAAAAACATTTATTTAAGAAAATGAAGTGTTAAATGAATAAAATTAAAAATCATAATAAGTTAGAATTTGGATAAAGATGAATTTCTAGAACATTAATTACTTTAAATTTTGAATTTGCTAAAAAAGAAAGAAGGAGAGAACTGAAATCCTTTGTCAGTAATAATAAAGGGTTAGTCCAGAAATAGTTAATTGGTCTATCCTAGCTAGGCTAGCACTCAAATATTAATATGACTGAATATTTGGTTCAAGTACTTAGCAAACGAGAGCCCATTTTAGCTACAGTCAAGAGGTAAGGTGAATCCCCAACTCTTTCTTAAGTGTAATTTCATTGCATGCCTTTTTATCAAATGCTTTTATTGTACTATGAATGTATGAATATGTTGTTTCGCCTATGTTATATGAATTGATATACGCTCATGAAATGTTTTTACTAAAGAATTTTAAAGGGAAAAAATTATTTTATATCGCTCAATTTTGATGGGTACAATGTTCCACTTTCATGAAGTTTCTAAATGAATGTTGTACAATTTGATAATTTGCTTATCAATGTATTTACCATGGTTGGTTAGTTATTTGTAATCAAATACCTATCTTGTTTGTATTCACTCTATCTACCACACTTTTCCTATCAAAATAAGTTATTTGTATTATAAAGACATTGAAGATAATAAGAACAAAATGTATTTTTTAGGACAATTCCCTAGTAGTGGACATAGGCCTCTTTTTTTGAACAACCAAAAAATCTGTGTGTCTTTTTTCTTTGAAAAATCTGATTTGGACGATAAGTTGTTATTAATTAGATTAACAAAGTTAATAACTTTAAAGCCAAACACCACAGATATCAATATCAAAATCAAAGCAAGTATAAAAGAAAATTCACACAGAGATTTTGGTAACGAAGTGAAAATCTTTTGAAAAACTCTTCAAAAATAAAACTACTTCAGGAACCAGTCAACCCTAAAGGCATCAACTATAAAAGATTTGTGTTACTGACTAATCTTCCTTACAAAATATTTGTAATTTCTAAGAGTACTCAATTTGTAACCCCGACCAAATGACCCGTTCAACTCCCACAGTAGTTACTCCAAAACTTCTATACTTTTTCTACAAGAATCACCTTAACAAACAAACTTTGTCCACTACAACTTAGAAGCCTAGCGGCTGAAGTGTTTTTTTTTTTTTTTTTGTCATTTAATGGAACCAATGAGAGGATAGAGAATCAATGCATAGGAAGATAAATTCACTCTCCAAGAGATTCGTGGCTTGTGAGGCTTAATAGACCTTGAGAAAACTTAAAAAACAAAAATCAATATACAAGAACTTTGTATCAACTTAGTCCTGTCTTGATCAAGACTTCATTATCTTTAGACGAAGATTTGCTGATCAGTACTGAAGTTTCCATTGGTATGTCCCTCTTGCATTCCGTGACATCAACATTATAAATAAAGAACTTTGAAACGATCAGAAAGAAGATGGAGTTGAGAAAGCTCAAGATGGCCAAGAAAGCATAATAGTAATCTAAATGGGAGACATTTAGATTATCCAAAATCCAACCCTTGTGGCCATTCCTCTTGGTGATATCAGAAACTGTTGTTAAAAGAAAACTACTTAGAAAGTGCCCAATTCCCAAGCTACTTGTGGAATATGAGACTCCGAGGCTTTTCATGCCTCGTGGAGCTTGATCATAGAAAAACTCAAGCTTTGCAACTTCCACAAAGGCATCAGCGACCCCCGATAATGCAAACTGAGGGAGGAGAATGAAAATAGAAAGTGGAACTATATCATCTTTCCCAACTTTATGGTTTTCACTTGCAACACTAAGTCTCTTTCTTTCAACCAAGCAAGCTATGACCATGATAATGGTGTGCAACACAAGGCCAGCCCCAAATCTCTGCAGCAATGTAATCCCTCTAGGGTTCTTCGTGTAGCGCCGCACCGCCGGGACGAAGTAGTGGTCGTAGAGGGGAATGCTTATCAACATGAAGATTGTGACAAAGGCTGTGAGACATGCTGGAGGGATTTTGAAATGAGGTCCTATGCTTCTTTCTAGGGTGGTGCCTTGTTTGATGAAAAGTGTACCTACTTGAGCTATTATGGCACTTGGTATGAATGTTGTAATCAAAACGGGGATCATTTTCACCATTTGCTTGGTTTCTTCTACTTGAGTCACTGCACAGAGCAACCATCGTGTGCTTGGCCCGTTCTTTACAGCTGCTTTGTCGAGGAATCTACAGGCAATTCAATGCGAGAGTAAGGTGGGGAAATGGGGAACCAAAAAGGTAAGATGCAAGCATTTTAGTTTCTGCATGATTGTTCGCATAGCCAGAAAATCATTATTGTCGGGCCAAACTAAAACAAAGACAAACATAATTTAAAACAAAAATAAAGTAATTTATCACACAATATATGTATTTTCACAAATATGTGCCAAAATTAATATATTAGCAACATAATATGCTAACACTAATACAAAAAAGTAGAAATACAAGAAGTGTTTAAAACTGCAGTCTACATGTAAAACATGAACCTCTCACTGAAATACAAAGTGAAAACAAAACGTGTGTAAGGGTCATTTAACAATTAGTTCAAAATCTTTCTGATACCTTAAATTTTTTTAATCAATTTGTAAGAGTCACGTACGGCCCATACAAGCCTCCATGTAGCTCTGCCACTAAAATTTGTTTGCATGTTTGTTTAAGTGCTAGGAAACTATTTTAAGGTACATCCAATTCTTGAAACACAAAATTTTCCACCACATATATGTAATAACCCGAGAAAGTCTCGATCTCACTTAATAAAAAATTAATATGAAACTCAGTACCCATTAACACTTTTATAATCCATATACTTAATGTGAGCAATTCATTTTGTCAATGTATAACTAACTTTTTAAGGTGTCACAATATAAGTGAATGTGTATATGAAAAAGGGAAATAGGATAATAAAGAAACAAGTGAATATTGAATTTCTAAATAGTGCATAGGATTGACCAACCTTAGGGAGGGGGTGTAGTCAATTCTGAATTTTCTGGTTTTGGCATAATCTTCCAACCTTAGCTCATGAAGCTCTTTTGGGTCATTTGGGACAGGCACCTTCCACTTCCATATAGCAGCAACAAGCACCTGACCTATCCTAGTGAGAGGACTCTCTGCAGCAACTTTGTGCCTATACAGCGGAGTGCCCAACAAGAAAACCAAAATTGAAAACAAGAGCCCAATTGTTGGAAGGCCATAGCCAAGGCTCCAGCCTACATTTTCTTGTATGAAGATGACTATGGTGTTGGAGAAGAGGGTGCCAAAGAAAATGCTGAACATCCACCAATTGAAGAAGGAGAGCTTTTGGGTCCTTTCCTTGGGTTCAAAGTCATCAAACTGGTCAGCCCCCAAGGTTGAAATGTTGGGCTTGGTCCCACCAGTCCCAACAGCAATTGTGTATAAGGCACCATAGAAAATTCCCACTTGCAAAGATGAGGCTCGTTTATTGCAGTACTCTCCTTTTATCCCATTACCACAAGATGGTGGTCTTAAGTCTGGCAGTGAGACTGTGAGGGTTAAGAGACTCATTCCCTGTGTATAAAAGTTTGAGGAATATTAATTGTGTCACTATGAATGAATGGAAGTAAGTATAAGTCGTTGTATATATTCGGCAAATTTTTTCTTTATTTTAGCTAAAAATTCTCTTCTTTTATTTTGTTTTTGTTTTTGTTTTTTTTTTTAATTTTTATAAGTTTAGCTTCCTACCTTTTCAAAGTATCTATCACACTTATTATTTTAGTTATTTACTTTTACTATTTTATTTAAATATTTTTTATTCTTTTTAAGAAGAAAAATGGAAAGGAGAGAGAGAGAACAGTGCTCACCAGCACTGCCCTCACTAATATTTTTTTTTTAAAAAAAATAGCAACTAGATGTGGGTAATTATTTTCACCCAATTTTGCATTCCGACCGGCCAAAATAAAATTTGGTTAGCTGGGTGTGGATGCAAACTTATGAAAAAGAGTATAGAAATTGAGGGTATAAACCCAAAATAAAAAAAGTACTTGAGAATCACATGTTTTAAACATAAATTGTAGTTTAAACGATTGGATTGGAAGAGTTTGATTACGGTCGGTAAAAAATAATCACATACGTGTTTGATTACGGTCGGTAAAAAATGTCAACAGCACACGCACAAGAAAATTATCAATAAAATAATAAAATAATTTGCACCACCAATGAATTCAAAATCAACATTTACTTGGAACTCAAGGTGATAATTTTTTTACTACTCGTGAATCTCATAATAACTCAAAATGAAATTGATGAGTTAGTGTTTAATAAAATAAAATTTGGATAAAGTCGAGTAAACTGATTAGACATGATTAATAAGCGGGTCAGTTTTGGGTCAACCCGCTTAACTTACAAGTGACCTGCATAACTTTTATAAATTAAAACATTTTTTTTTGTTTTTCCATTTAAAAAATTGAAACCATAAATTCTAAGACACAAAATTACCATCAGTCTCATCCCTAGTTGTAAAGATATAATTTTGGTAGTATAATTCATTTTCCTATTCAATAATTGAGAATTATTATGCCAATATTTTTGTATAAAACGGCATTTTTATACTCAATAATTAAGAATTTTCGTAATTAAACGGGTTATACGGGTCAAGCTAAATTAACCCAACACCACTTGTTTATTAAATGAGTTATATGAGTCAGGCAACTCACCTATTTAAATGAGTTGTATAAGTGTTAAGGGGGTTGACCCGTTTACTTAAATGAGCAAAATTTGAATTGACTCATATATCGACACGACTCAAACTCGATTAGTAAAACATGTACGAATTGACACACCCCTTTAGGACTAATTAATTTGACTCATCCAAGATCCTCTCCTTCCTCTGATTAGCAAAACAGGATAAAAAAAAAAAAAATTATGGTTTGATTTATTTGAAATTGGAGATTTTACCATGAGATAAATTCCTGATGCAATGACAAAAGTCCAGTATCTGCCAAGATGAGCATCTGCGATGTAAGCACCTAAAATGGGTGTCATCCACACAGTTCCAACCCAGTTGGTGACATTGTTTGAAGATTTTACAGTGCCTTCATGGAGCTTCTCTGTTAAATATTGCACCAGGTTTGATGCAATCCCATAATATGCCATCCTCTCAAACACTTCATACCCTACAAAAACATAATAGAAAAATATTAAAACCTCTGAAAACTTAGTTTTTCAAAAGATTTATGCAGCAACTATATATTGAAGTTGGCCTGCTTGAATATGTGAGGTGGTTAAGAGCTATAATTGAGCTATATATTGCAGACAATAAAAAGCATATAAATATAGGCTGCATATTCATTACCTACAATGAAGGAACAAGCTTTCCATCCCCCAGTCTTTGCTCTTAAAACGGGTCTGCCTTTGAGATCCACCGTCCCATCTTGTGTGTAATCCTCTCTTCCATCTGCAACCCCTTTCTCTTCTACCGTTGCCATCATGGTAGAGAGAACAACTTAATTTGGTAGTTTGAGATCATGTGAGCTTCTAATAAGCTTTTTATAAAGTTTTGGCAGCCAAGGACCTTTACCACCTCCAAATATCATAGATTTTCCATTTGCTTTTCATGTTCACCCCTACTTTTTTTTTTTTTTGTCTTTTTGCTGAGTAATCCATTTTTTCTAAATCACCAGGATAATTGTCCTAAAAATTTAAACCAATAAAAAGCCCAGCACCCGAGGTATTGTATTTAACTAAAATGTAGACTAAACTATAGAGCCAATATTTGAATTTAGAATCTCTACTTTAATAACATGTTAAAATATCAATTATTTCAAAAGCTTAAACGAATAAAAATAATAAATATAATTATTTAATTAATATTCTATCAGTACTTATAAATATTTTTTTAAAAAATCTTAATTATCAGTTTAGTAATGTCAGTCTCTTTTTGTTGGTACTGCCATTTGATTTTTTGTGATGGATGTTTATTTGCCTCTAAAGTATCGAACAAATAATAAATAATATTGAGAACGACGTTGACATGCTCGAGGGATAATGAGCTACAAATTAAGGAATATGAATTTTATATCTATTGTGAATTTGTGAGGTACAGCCTCATTGATGTATGTTAGATACCCGTTAATTTTAGTGGAAAATATTAACGGAGATGGCATCTGAAATCGCTAAATCGACGTCAATCTTGTTCACAAATTACACTATAATAGAATAATAGTATAGGAGTACAATAGGATGGGAAATTATGAAAAAAAAATATGTCGGGTGGAAATATAAGTATAAAATTATATAAATTAATTTTATTTTAACTTATTTAATTAAAATGGTTAAATTTTTTAATTATAATTTATTAATTTTGTGTTACATTTATAGTCGTGTAAAAAAAAGTCAATTTTAAAAAAAATCTAATCTAATGAAACTTTAGAAATAGAGTAAAGATTAACGTAGGCCTGGACTGAATAAACAGTAATTCAGTTCAGGCCTAATTTTATGTTTTTGTGGGTTTACCATTATTAAATTTTTTTTTTTTTTTTATTTTTTAAAAATCTCATACAGCCTGGGCTGAATTATTGTTCATTCAGCCCAGGCTAATTCAGCCCAGGCTGATGTCTATCACTGCTCTTAGAAATATGAGGGTATATATATTAAAAAATTAAATTCATTATTTCTTAGTTTGCATGATATTCAATTTTTTTTTTCTAGTATAAACGAACTAATCATTAGGTGTTCTGTAAATTTTAAGCGGAGATTTTTTTATTTTTATTGTTTTAGAACCTTTTTGATATGACGTGCTCGTCAATAAACTTTACAATTAGAAATGGAGGGCTTGGTGTCCTACCCAAGCATTCAATAACATCTAACTTGCTTTGTTATTTTCAAAAAAAAAAAAAATTACTCATGAGTTGGATGGAGTTGGATGCATAAAATAGGAAAACAAGTATTTTCCTTAGAAATATACTTGCTTATTGGACAAAAGTATAGTGCTATTACATAAATGAAAGATGAATTAATTTTGAATTATTACAATGATTTATATTATTTATATGTGCTTGTCCATTGGAACATTTTTAAGTATACTCTTTAAACCTTTTCATTTGAACATTTAATTATGATTGACCTATATAGTCATATATCTATGTCTTGACACAATTTAAACTCGATATATGATATTTAAGATAGATAATTTTTTACACAACTTGTGACCCGACCTAACACGAAACACATGAACACAAATTGTCACCCTTAATATTTATAAAGAAACTAAGGAGTGGTAAACAAAAAAAGATGCAGAAAATAAGGCAAGCTAAGCCAAATGACGAAAACCTAAAAAAATAAATAAAAAATTAAGGGAAATACTACATTATCTACCGAAATCCTTCTACAATCCTTCTATTTCTCAAAATTACCATTGGATTTGTGGTCCCCATATATGTCTACACATAGGGACCATAAATCTAATAATGATTTTAAAAAATAGAAGAATGGGAGAACGACAAGAGAAGTAAATGTAGCATTTCCCACAAATTAACATTAGCAACAAATTAGAAAAATCTTAAATATTTATTTGGCAAATATTCCTATTTCTTTTTCATCCTCATTTATAATGATTCGCATACAGCTTCTAGAAGATCAAGCCAATCTAATGCGCATAAAAAAAAAAAATTAAATTAAATTAAAATTAAATTTTTTTTTTTTTAAAAAAAAAAAAAAAAAAAAAAAAAGGAAAGAAGCCAATCTAATGTATCTTGTGATTTCGTTGAAAACTTTTTACATGTTAAAGAGACAAAAATGGCTATTGGCTGACATTAAGCAAAAAAACAGGAAAGGGCTGTGATATAGACAAGCTTGCAGATGAAGACAAGCACCATTAATCACAAGTTCACCTTGTCCGATCCACCCCCATGGAACCAAAGAAGCAAAGAAAGCTCTAATGGGTCCGAGAATTTTGAAACTCTTCCCCTGGATTGTCTCATTGAAACTTGAACACCCTCTACAGGCCACACACACACACATTTATATATATAGTTTGGATAATTAGAAAATATATATATATATATATATAGTTTGGATTATGTTAAGTGTAGTGATAAGCCAATCGAAGAAATGAACCTATATTAATTAAGGCCCACAGAAATCAGCTTGGATGGTGAAGAATTCAGGAAGAGGTTGGATGCATTGCATGATCCCCACTTAATCGCTTAATCCACATATATCACATTGGCTATGCCTTCTTGATAGGGAAAACTCAAGAAATAAGTGCAAATGGTCAATGGTGTCACTTGATTTATCAAGAAACACTCAACTTTGTTGAGTCCGAGTGCCTACTTAATTAAAAGTACGTTCTGCCTCGTGATTTTGCATGTCAAAAGTGAAATTGCGAAAAATGTTTTATTTGAAAGTGCATTTTTAAACAATAACAATTTCAAAACGGGAAAATATTTATGTTTTTCAAATTGTAGGTATGGGATGCGTTTTTAAAAATGCAAGATTTTAAAAATTAAGTTACGATTTTATCAAACACTTAACTGTGCTTCAAAATATCACATTTTTAAATCGCATTCGCTATTTTTTAAATCACATGTTTTGAAACCACATATTCAAACGGACCTGAGGTTTAAATGTAGCCTTGGAATCTTTTTGCGCGAGTGACACCTTGAGAATGGATTGAAGTCCTTTGGAGGATATTTCAGATGGAGCGCAGGTGGCAGTTTGGCTACATCTTTTGGACCTTCAACATTCTTAATCTTTTATCTTTTACAAGTTTTATTGAGCTGCCAAGAACATGGAAGTAATAGTTGAGGTCTATGAGTGGGACGGTTCAAAAAAAACATTAACTACATCTTTGTAATTATTTTAAAATGACTAATCAAATTATAATTGGAGCTTTTTATATTCACTTATAAAATTCAGTATCACTTAATAAATAATCAGTATGGGACTCAAATCTTATAAAACCCTTTATAATCTAACTACTCAATGTGGGTAATAATTCACTCAATACTGGACTAACTTTTTAGGGCGTCACAATGAGAAATAAAAAAAAAGGGGGGAGAGGGGGGCGGGGGGGAGGGGTCGATGAAATAACTTTTAAAATGAAAATGAGTCATTTCATGGTCAAAATTTTGTTTCGTTGCCTATATATGTTGTCAAATAATTCAAATTTTTTTAATGGCGTAACATATTTATTATATATCAATATATACATCATTAAATCTATAAAATCTAATCTTAACCATAAAATAATACCCTCAACGGCCACTTTAAACAAGAGGCATACGAGAACCAACGGTCAAGATCTTGCAGAACGCAAATTTCCAATTGTTTGGTGTTTCCGTATGTGCTGTCATTTTTGGGTCTACCAATTTGGCCTACTTTAGTTTCTGTCCACTCTATGCTTGTGGATAGTATACCGTAAGAGTACTAATCAGTTATAAAGTAACCGTTGGATGCCCCCATATACTTTTGGATCAAACTTATTTTTGATTTAGCTCATTTAGGTGAGCTTAGAGTGCAAATTAAACAATACTACAACTTTTCTTTCAAAAAAAACAAAAAACAAAAAACAAAAAACAATACTACAACTTTTAATGTAAGTCCCTTACAAACTTCCAACACTTGCCATGTCAGCTATTAACCAATTAAATTTATTATTAAAATTTTATTGTTTAATTTTTTCACCATCAAAGAGTTTGTAAAGAGATTATAGTAACAACAACAATACCCTAAACATTTTCCTATAGCTTAACTTTATGAACAACGTATCATTGTACAAGATAAGTTTGTAAAACTTAAGCTGCAAATTGCATTACAACCGCAAATAGACAAACATTAGTTGAATTTGGCAGATTCTCGAACATGCGGCGTACAAGGATTCTCTCCATTTCACTTGGATAGAGAAGAGTCATTTTATGTTCATGATTACTTTTGTTGCATCTAACAATGAATATGATACCACGTCAGTTAAAGATTTTTAAATTACAGGGCAACATATCCACCACGTCGCATTATATATACCATTAAATGCAATAAAATAAAATTATGATAAGACATATTAATGGCTCAATTTAAAGGGTCAATCAAACCTACTAACTTTCAGACAAGAATGCTTTACATTTCAAATGAAATGAAGAGTATCCATTTTATCTTTGCGGGTGTAGAAGGGATTTTGATGGACGAGTTCCCCATGACGTTTAACAAGCTAATCATTTTGCATAATGTTGATGGATGAGTTTTCCAATTTTTATTTGCCATTTCAATGTTGATGGATATGTCTAAAAGTAAATTCAAGGATTAAAGACACTGGTTTGCAAGATTCCAAAAAGCCAAGCAAACTGTATTCGATGCTCCAGCTGCAGGCTGTATTTAAAACAAACACTGATAATAGTTGTAGTATCAGGAACGGTAACTTAAGCTGATGAAAAAAGTTACAACAGTCTTAGTAAACCAAAAACAATGAACAAGTGTAGTGTTTAACCAAATATGCGAACTTGATAAGTTTTCTTTCAACCCAGTCTATTAAAAATGTATAGGAGAATAGCAAACTTTTTAAACACTATCAATTTAATAGATTGAGTTAGAAAAAATTGTTTGAAGAAAAACTTTGTCCAAACTTGCCAAAGCCTGTTGGCATTTAAATTTAATAAAAGAACAAATGTAACCCTCACTGTTTTTTGAGTTTCAATTTAAATGGAATTAATTGAACTTTTACATATATTCACCAATCATATCATATATCATATATCATATCATATATATATATAAAAAAGCCGAATCTTGCATTAGAAAATGCCTATAATTACGACATGTGGCGTGCTAAACTTTCGACATATGGTGTGCTAAACTTTCGACATGTGGCCCATCCTGTATTTTAATGAACCATCCGTTTCATTTGATTTTTAGTGCCTGTCATAGTGCCACGTGTGCTGTGTTTTATGAGTGAAACGTGCGTTTAAGTTTTAAGTTTTAAAAGCGAGTGAAACGTCCGTTTTTTCCAGACTTTAAACAATGTAAGTAACGTAATTAGACTCCCACCGTCTCTCTTCTTCCCCACCGTCTCTTTGTTTCTTCGATCGATATATATACAACTGTCCACCCTCTAAAATTTCCCACGTCTCTCTGTCTCTTGGCCGGTAATCTTTCTGTTGTTTTCTATATTATTTTGTTTGTGTTCTTATCAGTTTTTTTTTTTTCAATTATGTCTTTGTAATTGTGTATTTTGCTATGTTTCACTACTGTGAATGTGCTTTTGCTTTGTATCTCTACGTTTTTCGCTTTTGACACTGAGTGAGAAAAGGGCTCTAATTGTTCTCTGCTTTGTCAAGATGGAGGAGAAGAAGAAAAAAAGAAAACGTTTTTCAAACATAATGATACTGAAGCGGGTTAATTACCGGCTGATTTGGCTAGGGTGTTCTATACGCCTTCACCGTGATTTGGAAGCGGGTGTTCCATATGCCTTGACCGTGATTTGCAATATAATTGATCAGAATCATGTCTTCTTCCATGGTCCATGGCCCTTTCTCACTTCTAGCTACATCTTGGGATGAGAGTTGCTCGGTCTATTCTTATCCCTTTTTTTCTTTTTTTTTTCTGAGAGAGAGAGAGAGAGAGAGAGTTGTGGAGAAAGTTGCATCTTATCCATCTCCACGTCTGACGTTGAAACTTGACGCAAGAAAAAAAAAAAAATCTTAACGTTGTTTAATAAATACTTTTTGTTTAATCTAATATTTCCTTTTAATTCAATCCAATATTTCATTTTGTACGTAATCCTGATTCTCTCCTTATGGATAGCATGTAATATCATTGTTTAATCAATGAGATTTCATAATTATGTTTATATATATTTATCTTGATAGAACATGCTCATTATTTGATATTTGCTTCAAATCTTTATCTAAAGTGCTTTTTGTTCTTTGTTTTTGTTCTTTGCAGAATTTGTTTAATTGCATTAAATGTTAAGTGAAATATTTTTTTTTATTTTGTATTCATAAAAATAAAAGAAAAAGATTTTTTTAAATTTTGTTATGTATTTTTTTTTTAATGTTCATAATTATATAGGTTTATTTGTATTGAAATATAATATGTATTACACTAATAATATCAGAAATTTCTGCAAATTTTCTATTAATGCTTTGATAGTCAAGATCCAAGTTTTTCTTACTTTTTTTTTTTTTACTTCTTTTCATTTCAAATTACTCATATGGAAACAAAGATTTTAACATATTTTAATTTATATGAAACTAACCAAAACATAAGGGTCTTATGTTTTGATTCATTTAAATACTTTATGAGATTTTTTTAAAGTATTTTTTTTGCTTTTGAAACAAAAGAAGGCAATTTTTTTTTTTTTTGATTGTTATGCCAATAAGGAACATAAATGTTTTCGAAACACTATAGAGATAATTAAGCATTGAGCGTAAGCTTAAAGGATTTATTTGATTCCATTAAATGTTAAGTGAAAGATTTTGTTTTATTTGTTATTCATAAAAATAAAAAAAAAAATAAAATAAAATAAAATTGTTTATTTTGCTCTATATTTTGTCCGAATGTTCCAAATTATATGGATTTAATAATTTGTATTGAAATATAATAGGTATCATACCAATAGAAATTCCTGCTAAATTTCTATTAAATCTTTGATAATCACAATCCAAGTTTTCTTCTTTGTTATTTTTTTTTTCCTTTATACTTTTCATTTCAGGCTACATATATGGGAACAAAAATTTTAATATGTTTTAATTTGTATAATTAAACTAAAATTACGGGTCTTATGATAGTAAAATTTTATGTGAATTATACATTCATGCAATGTTTTGTGTGTAATTGTGTCATTATATTCAGTAATATACTGCGTATAACTTTTTTGTTTTAACAAAAAAAAGAAGAAGAGGTTGGATGGATTTTTTTTTTACACGCCTTTTCTTAACTTATAAAGAAAAGTACAATGAAGATGCATTTAAATTTTGAAATTAAACTATAATGATCGAAGAATCCCGCGCATAGCGCGGGTTATGAGCTAGTTTAACATAAAACCCAGATCTTTGTTAAGAATGTAAAGTTTTCCAAATCCAAGATCCTCCTAGAAAAAACGTATTAAAGAGTTAAACCCATCCCAAACTTGGGGGTGCCTAACCCAAATTAGTTGACGAGTCATTTACATTTGAAACTTAAAACACAAAATAACACATGAAAGACAATTCACATTTTCCCGTTGGGCATCCAATAAGAAAAAACAAGTAGCAATACGGATGAGGAATGGCAAGAGAGGTAAGGAACAATCCGACTTTTTTTTTAAAATTTTTATATGCAAGTAATTCAATCTTATTAAGAAGTGCATTGATGCGCAACCCTATCATGCTGAAAATATACAAGAAAAACTACTAATCAAAAGAACAAGTTGAACAAAAGTTCAAAAAATCCGCAAACTAGGAAAAAAATTAAAAAAAAAAAAAAAGGTATAAAGTATCCGAGTATATAATGATACTACGTAAAAACGATATAAAGTTGAGAGGGGTGAGAGTTGGAGAGAGATTGAAAAAAAACAAAAGAAAAAGAAGCTAATATTAATACTCTTGTGATTCATAATAAGATCAAAAGGCCTTTGGGTTTGCACACAAATTGGACCTGATTGTACCCACTATAAGTAAACTTCAAACCCTCCTCATATGAACGTAAAAGAACAAAATATTACAACTAAAAACTTCTTGTCACAATATAACAACAGAAATGCTATTGTTTACTACCAGCGAAAAATAAAGCAATCAAACCTGAGAATAAAGCAATCCAACCGATCCCTTTCTGTTGCCGTCATTGCCTACAGTGTAACACGAGCGAGTAGAACCTCTTACGTAACCATTCCTTTGATCGAAAATCAAACCACTAGGTCACAGTATTAAGTCTGCCTGGACTGAGCACCACCGTATCCATCACCATAACCTCCGGTGGCCTGTGAAGGGTCAGATCTCCATCCTGAATTGGCGTACCCCGAATTTCCATTTGTGTCACCATAGCCACTTCCCATGTAGCCACCGCCCATCCCATGTTGCTCTACTCCACTAATACTACCACCAGCATTGCTACTTGGGGCACTTCCAGCACGCCCACCAGCAACCCCATACCCACCAGAATAAGCAGCATCACCTCCACCATAATTACCATACCCATAACCTTGATTCCCATACCCAGAAGCCCCACTTGGGGATTGACCCCTTGGAGCAGAAACAGGACCACCACTACCTGGAGCACTCCAAGCCGCTGCAGCTCCATACCCTGCATTTCCAACATAGCCCGATGCACCATACCCAGGACTTTGGTTGCTCCAAGTATTTTTTACTGCACCAGGAACCCCACTTCCATAACTAGCATTAGGGGGGGCATTAGGGTTTCCATATGCCCCTGTGGGACCACCATATCCGGTATTTGCACTTCCGTAACCACTGACACTATAACCACCGTAACCAACTCCACTATTAGCTGCTCCATAACCATAACCTGGTCCACCATAGCCAGGATACAGTGAGAAACCACCTGCAGCAGTTTGAGGCTGCATATATCTACTGCCATCTGCTCGACCATCAAATGTATTTGTATTTGTATTTGCACCATAACCTTGATAGCCCCCACCACGGCCCCCACCACTGGGATTTGCATCTTTAGGAAGGGCCCTTTTTACCTCAACCGATTTACCATTCAAGTCATGGAAGGTCTTCTGAAGAACTCTATCAACCGCATCCTCAGTGTCAAATGTTATGAAACCAAAACCACGAGGTCGTTGAGTATTCTGGTCATACATTATCACCACATCAGTTACTTGTCCATAATTTTCAAAATACTGACGAAACCCATCTTCTGTCAGGTTGGAAGGCAACCCTCCAACAAATATTTTTTTAGTCTTAAAATTTCCTCCCCCTCCGGATGTTCTGCCAGCATTAAAATTTCCAGTTCTAGAGGAGGTCTGCTGTTCTTCTCTTGATAAAGCCCTTTTTGCCTCCACCTGTGAAGCCAAAATAAAACTTAAACAGCTGAAGGGACATAATAAGTACAAGTGAAAAACATACAGACAAGCATGTTGTTCACATGTACATACAAGGATCTAAGGGGAAAAATCATAGTGAGAACAACAAGTGTGTTTTCACACTTTGATAATCCTTTCATACAAAAACCAAATTGATGATTTTCATCTATTTGCATGCCATCTCTCCATTATTTAGAAACTCTTTAACCCATGCCATCTCTCCATAATATAAAGAAAAAATTTGCCATATAAATCATAGCCACGGTCAGCTATATATATAATACACACACAATAATCAGAATCATATGATCTAAGAATCATCCCCACCTATGTCTTGTTACTTAAATATAAGGAAAGGGTGTTAATAAATATGCATTGTACTGACCGCAAATTCACAAACTAAAGCATGCACAAAAAGCTCCCACCTCAAACCATCAACACAGAAACTTTTATTAGCCCTTAATGGAGTAACTTAATAATGAGATGATATACTTTTTTTTATCTGTGAAGAAAAGTACAAACTAAGGATTTGTCACTTATATTAAACAGCAGCTCAAATTCAAATAGAGACACAGATCTAAAATTTATACTAAAGAAGAAATGACAGAATGCAACATTAAAAGATTGTTAAAGAGGCACAGATCAAGTCGGCAAGTAATATACAAGAGGGACCTCCTTAGAAACAAGGAGATGATGGAAAAAAAAATGAGAGACTAGAACATAATATAAGTTTCAAAGTAATTTAAGGCAGTACCAACTACCAAGACTCAATATTATCCTTCAATTTAAATATCTGGGAGAAGAATATTGGAGAGAGAAAAAAGTAGAATTTTTAGATAGGTAAGTACGAAGTTCAAAGCATGAAATCGATAATTTTTTGAAAGGTTGGTCAGAACCCTAAGAAGAAAGACACAACAATAATGACGAATCAAATCATTTGATTTATAGAATTGCTTTTTCAAAAGATGAAGACCAATTTAATTTAGCCGAATAGTAGAAATAAGGTAGCTGAAGGAAACTTTCATTTCCTAGGATCTGAAATCATGATCAAGCCATATATCCAAAAGATAGATTATTTTCGTTTGTTATTTTTCCCTTAAAAAACATATCAATAGCCTAGAGAAGCATAAATACAAATCAAAGATTTTTTTTTTTTTTGATAAATAAAAAGTCAATCTCATTAAAAAGCGTAAGGCACCCTTAAGTACACAGGAAGGGCCTGTTTGGGATTGCGATTTCAAAAAGTGCGATTTTAAAAAGTGCGATTTAAAAACGTGATTTTTGAAAACGCAATTAAACGTTTGGCAAAATCACAGTTTGGCCTTTAAAATCGCAGTTTACCATTTAAAATTCTGCGTTTTCAAAAAAGCACCCCCCTTAGCTGCGATTTGAAAATGCAGATTTTCTGCGTTTTCAAATCGCAATTTTTTAAAAACGTAGTTCCCAAACAATCCAGTTTTTGCGATTTGATTTAAAATCACACTTATTGTCTACGAAATCGCTTACCCAAACGCACCCGAAGTATACAAAAGA
The DNA here is from genome assembly GCA_900184695.1 of Betula pendula. Lineage (NCBI taxonomy): Eukaryota > Viridiplantae > Streptophyta > Magnoliopsida > Fagales > Betulaceae > Betula > Betula pendula. Next base: position 1,875,551 of record FXXK01000051.1, read on the forward strand.
AACTCCTAACTAGGAAGGATAAATACAAATCAAAGATGAAACCTTAATGACCTGACCGATTCTTAAGACGGTACTAGTCAAATGTTCTTGTTGCTCATGCGTTCTTGCAAACAAAAAGAAAATAATAATTGAATTATGCTTACTAATATGGAATTTTGTTTCCTCAAACTAAGAATTAAACCTTTCTTTCTTTCCTTTCATCTGGAGGAAACCTGAAGATGACACTGAGACTCCCACGCATAACATATTCACTAGCAATAATAAAAGTAAAATTTACACATTTTCAAAACTGCAAAATTACAAACTCTAGAAAGCAATCTAGTAAAAAGCAAAAACATTATTGTCAAGAAAGAAATGCAAACAAAGCAATATGGATAAGGTGCTTGAGGTCTTCAAGATTCAGTCTTGCTGTTTGAATATGGATAAGGTGCTTGACCTAAGAAATGCTATCTTTACATTTTCTCAGCAACTAAATGGAATCCAAATGAAAGGAGCGAAAAGATACCAAAAATTGTGAAAATCACCATTAACAATGAAAAATAGCTAAAAACAAAGAAATTCTTGCATAAAATCAACACAAAGTAAAAGAACGCTGTAAAGAAAATAATCATTAACAGACATTAACATTAGCCAACGGAATTTTTTTTTTTTAAAAAAAAAAAAAGTAATAAACAAATAAATAAAGTTGTATTCTTGGAAGTGTAAGTCTCACCCTTCCACCGAAACATCAGTGTGCTGGTCATAAAGCACCTATTTGTGTAATTTTCAAACCAACCAAAAGGCACCCAAAGGAAGTAAAAAAAAAAACCCCCGACATACTCGCATATAAATTAACGAAGAAAAAGAAAACCCCCCAAACCCAAACCCATTAGACATGAATACAGACCCCATAAACCAAAAACACTCAAAGATAAGCATTAACACCCAAAAATACAAAACCCACAAAAATTAACAGAAAACTGAATGGAAAATAAAGCAAATAAATCAATGTATGAATTAGAACAGGACCACAACCGATAGGCTTGACCACAAAATCACGAAACCTAAGAAACCAAAAACACTCAAAGATACACATTAATAGCTAAAAACACAGAAAACCCAGAAGAATCAACAGAAAACGGAATGCAAATAATGCAAAAAAAAACCAATGTGTGTGAAGTTGAAGTGACTGACCGTGCGGCCATCGATGGAGTGCCTGTCCTGGAGAACACGGTCGAGGACGGAAGGGTCGGAGAATACGACAAAGGCGAAGCCACGAGGGCGGCCGGTGGGCTTCTCGCGCATGATGACGGCCTGGGAGACCTCGCCGTACCGGCCGAAGTACTCCCTCAAGGTGTCCTCGTTCGTATCCCACGCTATTCCTCCTATGAACACCTTCCCTTCGTCCGAATCCATGTCTCTCTTGCTTTCCCTTTGAAACTGAATCGAACACACTCTCTGTTTTTGTAATGTGAGAAAGAAAGTCGCCACTCGAGGAGGGAAAGTTGGAAACTACCCTGGGTTAGGGTTTTGTTTCGTTTTCAGACGACGCCAGGTTGGACTTTTAAACATAGGATATATTAAAGTCTTCGGGCATGTTCTACAGCAACATGGGGTGGTGGCGCAGTTGGCTAGCGCGTAGGTCTCATAGCTTCTGAGTTATCCTGAGGTCGAGAGTTCGAGCCTCTCTCACCCCATCATTGCTTTTTTAAAAATTTTTTTAATACTTTTCTATTCTAAGAGCAATATGGATTTTGATATGACAATATGAATGTGTTTATTTTTATTTTTTAGTACAAATACCGTTTATTGAGAATGAAAGGACTAAATTTAGTTACCTCAAAGAATTGATGGGGTCTCGACATTTTGAATTCAGTAGTCGAATGATAGAAAGGAGAGGAGTGACAAGACCACCTCAAAAAATAATTGATGGGCTAAGGATCTTTGAAATTGCAGACAGAAGTGATGTGTTAGCACCGGATTAACATCCTGCCTTATACTCTTATTCCATAATTTCCCAAAAATTCCGTATTTATGGGTGGCATGGATTTGTTGAATCTTCCTTCTAATGCCCTTTTATGTACTTTATAACATGTGTGGAACAAACATTTTCTTTTAAATTGAATTGCATTATTCTAATTCAATTTATAGACATGTCAATTTTATCATTTTTCTCTTCAAGACAGTGCTCAAATTGTTACACTTTTTGTGCGGGTTGAACTTATCCGACAATAAAATTTTTTTACCTTAGGACCGTTATAGTTACAATTGCTATTTACCGGGACTTTGGTCTTACTAATAAAAGGTCTCAAAGCAAGAAGAACAAAACAAGTAACAAAAGATAATAGGTCCAATGAGTATTACACCAATTACGTAATAGTAATTGGACCTTCAGGAAATTAGTAGAGTACAAAAGGAAAGATTCAAGTAATACTCGGCGCTAAGGAGATACTAAAAAAGGTCATAGCAATGAGACTTTAACAGATTAATTAGAGTAAAGCCTCTACTTTTATAAGAAGAGCGTTAGTAAGATAAAACAACAATCCCAAGACCTAGGAGCATTACGATTTGCAGCTCAAATGAGCTCTTATGAAGTCTCTATTGGTCTTATTCTTATTGTGCGCCTTGTGAGCGTATTTGGATCCGTGAAGGCAATTGCTCGGACCATGTTCTATTTGGTAGAATAATATATATATATATATAATGTCTTTTCAGAGATGTGATCGTGTGGTTGATAGCTCAAGTCTTAAAAATTGGTATAATTAAAAAAATAAAAAAAATTATTGAGGGTTCAGATCTCTCTCTTTTTTTTTGCTTAGCGAATAGATTTGTTTTATTTATTATTATTTTGTTGGTTTTGTTCGGAAAACTCGCCCGTGTAGTTAGTAGGGGGGGAGAGAGAGCTATCCTATCCTAATAGTGTATATTTGGAGCTTAATATGAAATGGCCCCTTCTTTTTTTTCTCTCTCTCTTTTTTGATACATGGATAAAAATTAAAATAATAATAATAATAAAAATTGTTCTTTCTTTTAAAACTTCTTACATGCAATTTTTACAAATTTGTTACAATCCAATTGGAAGAAAATTTTGTCCTAACATGCCCAATAGGCCCAATTAATTTCTCAACCTCTACATTAAATGAAGATCTAAAACATACAAATGTATGTTCTGAAATTCCTATATCTTAAAGAGTAATGATACATATCAATCATATGTTTACTATGTGTCTACTTAAAATTAATTTGACTTTTAAAATTACCATTGGATAAAAAGTTAATAATAATTTATCATAGATCCAATAATAATTTTAAAAGCACATCAATTTTGGGTTAATACAAAATGGACATGAGATTGACATTTAGCATTATTCTATTTTAATTGCATTGAGTAATGATACATATTAACCCCATGTCTATAAGGTGGACACTAAAAATTGATATGACTTTTAAAATCACATTTGAATTTGTGATAGATTATAATTGAATTTTGATCAAATACTAATTTTAAAAGTCACATCAATTTTTTGTGTTTACCTTGTAGACATGTAGTTGATATATATAATTACTCATTTCGATTAGAGAAATATTTTGTTTTCATCTTTTTCACCCCTCTTATACATTTTCGTATATGCCAATATGGAACTCAATATGAATTCACAGATTTAATGGTGAATTTATAAAAACAAATTGCTAAAAGATGAGTTATAAATAAATGTGTAATATCTCTCTTTTAATTTTGTCTACAACCTAGATAGAGTGAGATTCGGTCATGGAAAGTTCTAATGCAATTTTATTGTCTAAAAATCTAAAAAAAAAAGTGAAAAAATATAAAGTGGAACTCACTTTTTATTTTTTATTTTTTTGAATAAATTAAAAATTTATTGAAAAAAATCAACAAAAGCAAAAAAAATCCATAAAACAATAAAGAGGCCTAAAAATCAGAAAAGAAGCCGACACAAACAAGAACCTAAAGAAGATAAAAGGTTAACAAAATTTAAAAAAAGAAAAAAAAAACATAAAAAAACTAAGATACTAGAAAAAAAAAAAAAACTGAGTTTAAAGAGCATTTTCCTCTCCTTTGTTTGAACAAAGTTTTTGCTTCAAGTTTTCAATCTATTAAATTGACGTTTTGTTTTCTTAAAACGCATGAATGCAGGTAAAAATCACATAATCAAACAAATGCCAATTTATATTAAAAATATGTAAGAATAAGGAGTTATATTAAGAGTAATGTTCCAACCAACTCTTGAATAAGTTGTTAAAAAAAAAGGAAAAATCATATTTAGTGCATAGGTTTTTATATGATTTGAATTTAGTCATTAAATATCTAATTTCAAGAGTATAGTTCATAAGTTTTGCTCAAATTTTAAATGGGTCCCTCTATTACTTTTTCATCAAAATAAATAGTTTGAATATCACTTGTGTCTCAATTCATATGATAGCGTTCATATTAATATATAATATCGATATCATTAAGTACCAATTCATCCATAAAAAAAAATTACCCAATTTAAAAAACAATAACTATCTTATTTGTCATCTTAATTTTCTAGATTTGTAGCATTAAAGGAAGAATTATTGACTTTGACATTGATATAGACTTTGGTGTGACACACATGACAAATATGAAATCGTTAATTTTGACAGTAAAGTGATAAAGAGACCAATTTCAAATTTTAAGTAAAACTTAAGAATCTTATTCTCAAAATTAAAAACATAAGGACTAAATTCAAATCAGATGAAAACTTAGAGATTAAATATAATTTTTTTATAAAAAAAGAAAAGAAAAGAAAAACGTGAGAAATTATATTTGAATTTCATAATATTAATGTAATAGTCCAAACAACTTTTAGATAAGACATTATTAAAAAAATTTCAAAAATTAGTTGAGATGATGCACCAACTTTATGGGATAGATGTGACTCTTGTGAGATAAAAATAAATAAATAAATAAAAATAAACATTATTCTAACAAAAAAACATTTATGGATTAATTGAAATGTCACTTCACCCATTAGAATAATTGTGAGAAAAAAAAAAGTTACTCATATTATGCTTATTGTGCATCTTTTAAGGGCCTGTTTGGGATTGCGTTAGAGAGTTTAAAAAGTACTTTTAGTACCTGAAAAGCTGTGTCAAACAAAAAGCTGGCCTGTTTGGTAAAAAATTTCAAAAGTACTTCTTTGACTTTTTATTCTAAAAATGGTCCAAACGCACTTTTGGAAAAAGCTTAAAAATGAAGCTTTTACTAAAAAGCTCTTTTTAACTTTAAAAGTTCTATTTCCTAACGCAATCCCAAACAGGCCCTAAGTTTATTTTTGTCAATCTTTATTTTTTTTTTGGCTTAAAAGCAGAGGTCCATCACTACACTACATTAATAAACTGCATTACCTAAAAATAAAAAAAAAATAAAAATAAAAAACTAAAGATAGGGCAAAAAGATAAACAACAAATATTTATCTTTCTCTAGATTTTAGTGGACAAAAAATTTTGTCCTTGTACACACGCTGGACTGCTGAAGGGCGCTTTTTTGTGTTACACAAATAGACGTTAGCCGATGGTTCGAATCACTTTCGTCCTCTCAGAAAGAAATCGGACATCACACACTAGTGGGGCCCATATCATCATTAGTGGGGCCAATTAAATGACGGTCCAGATAAGCCTACGAAACACACCGAAGGCAAAAGAAAGAAAGAAAGAAAGAAATAGAAACCCGCGATTTACAGGCTGTGATGTGATCGCAGATTCGCAAGAACGGAATCCCAAGCCCCAACGGTCACTTCCTCTTTTTCTATTAAAAATAGAAAAAAAAAACCTTAGAAAACCCCCCACGCACTCGCTTCAAATCTCATGACCGTTTTGTCCCTTGCGCTCTTCCCACTCTCTCTTTCTCTCTCTTTCTGTCTCTGTGAAACGATGAGAACCCAGTAGCGAAGAGGTCGGTCTCTGCGCGAACCCAAGGCCCAGTGAGCGAAAATCGTTGTGGGTTTAGAGGAAAGAAGGGATTTTTGTTTGGGATGGGTTGCTTTCTTGCTTGTTTTGGTTCCTCCAAAAATGAGGGGAAACGAAGGAAACAGTATCGGAACAAGGTTCAGCCTCGTGGCCACCAAGTAAGTGTTTGTTTTTCAGCTTTGCTTTTTACGGTTTGGTTCGGTGTTTTGCCTTGACCCTTTTGGTTGCTCGCTGAGAAAATGCCGGAAAAGAAAGAAAAAGGAATCGACATTTTGAAGCTTTTTGTTTTCTTTATTTCTTTGTTCTAGTTTCACTAAAGGATCCAATAGTCATGAATCTTTACGCGGGGTTTCTTGAAGATTCAAAATCATGGGTCATTTCAAATTTCCTAGGTTTTCTCAGCAGCCAAACAGAGCTTAAGTTGATATTTGTTTTGTTTTCAAGCCTTGGTTACGGGGTCGTCGTGTGTTTTCCTTTACCCTTTACCCTTTGTTCTTTTTTTTTTTTTTTTTTTGTTTATTTGGTTTCGTATCTAAAAGGGTCTAATAGTCAAGTTAATTAAGTTGCACAGTGGAACCATCGAAATCTTCTTGGTTTCCTTCTGATTTCTTTGATTTTCTTAGTAAGCAAACAGAGCTTAAGTTGATTATTGTGTTTAACGAATTAAAAAACTGAAATTGAATTCTGAAATTTGTTGCAGAGAATTGTCAGTTGTACGCCTGTGCAATCTACTGTCTCTCAGGGCGCCTCCGAAAATCCCACCAACAACTTCGTTTCACAAGTCTCGTGAGTTATCAAATTTTACATCTGTTTGGATTTCGCTGTTACCCAATTTTTTTAGTTGATAACAAATGCAATTTTCTTAAAGAAATTAGTTTGATTTTTGTTTTTTTTTAACTTAAATTCTGATGGGGTTTGTGTGTAGGGATGAGCCTGAGAAAGAGTTGAGCTTTAGGACCAGAAAGAAAGTAACCTTTGACTCCAGTGTCAAAACATATGAACGTGTCTCGTGTGATGAAGCTCCGGACTTTTCAATGGAGGGTGAAGGTGGGGAGAAGAAGAGGGAGGAGGAAAATCTAGCAAAATCAAACCAATCTAAGTCCTCCTCAGAAGATAGTTCAATCACGTCAAGCTCGGTACCTTATCCTCCAAATCATCGGTACCAGAATTGGAGGGACAGTGATGATGAGTATGAAGGACTAGACCATGAGGATAGTGATCTTGATGATGAAGATGACGATGATGACGAGGAGGAGGAGGAGGAGGAGGACGAGGGACTTGAGGTTAATGGTTTGGTTGACGATGATGATGGAATTGTGGAATCGAGGGGAACAATTTCTGCAGCTCATGTTTTTACTGAGGAGGTTGATAACTCTGTGCCAATATGTGGTTTGCGTGATGGGGAAGCCAAGCCAATTGGGTCTAACCCATATGCTCGAGATAGAAGTATGTATGTTCATCCTGTGCTGAACCCAGTAGAAAATCTTACTCAGTGGAAAGCTGTTAAAGCTAAAGGGACACCACCATTGAGGCCTTTGAAAGAGAATCTTGTCTCAAATGAAAAACCCAGAGTTTCTTTTGGTTCAGAGCCAGGTTTTAAGGAATTATCATTCAGTTTTAAGTCAAAAACCGATCAATCCAAGAAGTCAATGCAAGAAATAGCAGTCGATGCTAGCTTATCCAACTGGTTGGTTTCATCTGACGCAACTCCGGTCAATAAGACCAGCATCACACCAGAGAAAAGCATGTCACAACGATCAAACTCATGGAGGAGCCAAGATGATAGACCTATTTTAGGGGCATTGACTGTGGAAGAGCTCAAACAGTTTTCAGCCTCTTCTTCACCAAGGAAGTCTCCAAGTAGAAGCCCTGATGAGATGCCCATAATAGGCACTGTTGGGACTTACTGGAATCACACCACCAAGGATTCTGGCTCTGTCTCTTCCTACAAAGGAATACCAAACACAACCAGCAAGTACAGAGAGGTATATCTGAAGTAAAAGTTTTTGGGATTTTTGCATTTGGTGATGGTGTGTAGTTTTGATCGAGTATTTATGGATGTGCAGGATAAGAGAGTGAATTGGCACTCTACCCCATTTGAGACAAGGTTGGAGAGGGCTTTGAATAGAGGGGGTGTTGCTTAATCTTTCTCTTCTCATGCTCCTGGTGTACGTTAGACAAGCTTGTGTGTGTGATATCGTGTGGAAAGATTTGTTTTGTGTTTCTACTATATATGTCAATTCTTTTTGTGAAGGTCAAAATTTGGTTGTGACATTCGTTTGCTGTTGTAGTTTATTGACGGTTTAATACAATTCGATTTATTCTTTTGTTTCATATTACTGTAATAATATATAAACTATTCCTATGTTTATGATCTCACTTCATACTACTGTAATCACTGCCTTGAATGAAGAATCTGCATGGACGTAGAACTATTATCTCATTAATTTAGGAGCCTTATTAGGATTAAGTTGATATATTATTAAGAATCTTTAAGAATAAGTATGATAATCTTTTATAGTTGTAATTAAAGTATTAATTAAATGATTAAATTTATTTTTACGTATCAATTGATTTGACGGTGTGAGAGTAAAACATCTTTGGGTGCTGGAGGTGTGGTTTAATTTTCTAGGTAATGAGAAATCGTTTTATTTCAGTCTCACGGCAAGGAAACCAGGTTTGTCTTTGTCACCGACATGTCGTTTTGCTCTTAAATACCCTTTGAATTTGACTTATAAAATGGATTGTCATGTATTGGTACTTGGTACAATAAATTTACTATAGACATATCGATTACATGAAAAATAATTATTGAGCTCATATTTAAGAGCCTTTTTTTTTTTTTTTTTTAAAAAAAGGGCACACATTTAAAAAAATCAGATAACATATTTTTTCTCTCATTCTCTTCCTTCAAATTTTTCTCCCAAATAACTTACCGTCTTAAGCATCAGAAGCTCTCGTAGTCTTTAGAGATTTGCTAACTCTTATCTCCATCTCACCCATGATGTGGGCTTGAAGTTATGGCCCAAAGCTGATTTTACATGGTTCTGTAATTGTCCAGTGATTTTAGGGTGTGTTTAGAATTGCGATTTCGTAAACAATAAGTGCGATTTTAAACCAAATCGTAAAAATTGAATTGTTTGAAAATTACGTTTTTAAAAAATTGCAATTTAAAAATGCAGATTTTTTGATTTTCAAAAATCAGATAACATATTTTATCTCTCATTCTCTTCCTTCAAATTTTTCTCCCAAATAACTTACCGTCTTAAGCATCAGAAGCTCTCGTAGTCTTTAGAAATTTGCTGACTCTTTATCTCCATCTCACCCATGATGTGGGCTTGAAGTTATGGCCCAAAGCTGATTTTTACATGGTTTCGTAATTGTCCAGCGATTTCAGGGTGTGTTTGGGATTGCGATTTTAAACCAAATCGTAAAAATTGAATTGTTTGGGAACTGCGTTTTTAAAAAATTGCGATTTGAAAACGCAGATTTTTTGCGTTTTCAAATTGCAGCTAAAGGGGTGCTTTTTGAAAACGCAGAATTTTAAATGCTAAATTGCGATTTTAAAGGCCAAACTGCGATTTTGCCAAACGCTTAATTGCGTTTTTAAAAATCATGTTTTCAAATCGCATTTTTTAAAATCGTTATTTTTGAAATCGCAATCCCAAACAAGAATTAGATTATGGAATCGCATATCCAAAAGCATCTGGAATCATATTCAAACTATATTAAAATGGTTCAGGCAATTGATTCGGTTGGTGTCAATTTGAGGTGGCTCTAAGTGTTTGTTAGATTAGTATTTTCAAAACTAGTTAATAAAAAAGTGATTTTTAAAGTATAAATAAGTATTTGGTAAAATTACAATTTATCATTAAAAATTGTAGTTCAGCCTTTAAAATCGTACGTTTTTTTAAAATGCAACCTCTTGAAAATGTTAATTTCTTCAAGTTTCTCAACCAACATTTTTTTCTCAAATGCACTCCTAAATGAGACATTTTTAGAAATTTTATTTAAACATACTTTTGGCTTGTAAAATTGCATGGTCAAATGCACCCAAGTCAAGGACAATTTTTTATATGAAAATCATGTATTTTAAAGACAAGAATCAGTTTAATAAATTAAATTAAAAAAATAAATTCCTCCTATCCTGATGGAAGAAAACAATTGTCCCTAAATCAATGGGCTAATTGATACCGTCCTCCACATGTGAAGTTAGTAAAACCATATCATTTGTGGACCAAATCTTAGTGGTGTTTGGATTAGTGAAACCATATCATTTGTGGACCAACTCTTAGTGGCGTTTGGATTAGCAAAATCATATCATTTGTGGACCAAATCTTAGTGGTGTTTGGATTAGTGAAACCATATCATTTGTGGACCAACTCTTAGTGGCGTTTGGGATTTTAGCACTCACTATCCTGAAAATATTTACGGAGTCCACTCTAGTTTACTTTATCTTATAGTTTATTGTTTTGCATTCATAAATAAAACTCCACTAAGAGGAACACCGCTCGCTTCAAGGACTTAAAAAAAAATACACGTGCCCAAATTGTTGGCCATAGTCTACTACCCATTTGTTTGCAAATCAATTTTATGATTTACATAGTAGTGATGAAGTCACACGTCTCTATGTAACGATTTTAGAAAAAACGTTAGTTACATTTACGCTATCATTTTAAAAAAATTATTCAATTTTAAAGTTTTTCTAAAATCACTTATAAAGCTCAATTTTACTTAATAATTAAGTAATGTAAAACTTAATACTCATAATTCTCTTTATAAACTACATACTTTATGTGGACTATTCCTCTCATGACATCATCATCAGGTTTACGTCATATAGTGCTTAGTGTTACAATTTTATTAGGAGAAGAAAATGCATTTGTGCATTTTCTATTTCAAAACCTCACTCAGTTTTGGTTATTGGAAAACTTTTCCCATTAGAATATGAATATCAGCACTAAGCTTATATGTATATTATAATGAAACATTTTCATGTAATTAGGTTACACTCATGATAAAAAGCATTCCCCTAGAATAAAAAGCCTTCTCCAAGTAATTCATTCATGATTCGCCATGTTTGTTCGTTTTTTATTTATTTATGTTCTTAAGACAAATATATTAACAAATATCTCAAAATACAGAACACTCCAAAACATACAAAAATTGGTTTCATCTTTATGACACCGGATATAGTTAAGGTCAAATCATTTTTATGAAAATTGGCATTTATTTTTAGTGGATATTCATCTAATTTGTGGTTGGTTTTAGACAACCAATAATCACAAACACTTTATTTTTCTTGATATTGAAGTGTCGACAACAATATACTACAATTAAACAAGAGTGGGAAAGACTCACCTTGACCATTTTTCTCGTTCCTCATTGTGATTCAAAAATAAATAAATAAATAAATAAATAAATGCATTTTTAAAGTTTGAAGTCAACTGGACAAATCAATGTGGTTTAAGACCAAAAAAGTGCAAGTTGTATTTGTTTAATTCAAATCATAATCAATCACATCAAAATGAATTAGATCACTTCACTTGCTTTTTTAGATTCCGCCCCTCTTTACTTTGCATCTTTCGGATCCGTTTGGCAAAGGGTTTAGGGTTTGACTTTTTAAAATTAAAAAAAAATCATATCAAAACATTTTAACTTTTTATATTTCATTAATAAATTTTTAACAATTTTTTTTTTCACTTTTTATATCACATCAAACATTTTTTTTATTACTATTTAAATAAAATACTCACTAAAAAATAAAAAATTTTCACTTTTTCATACAAAAAATTTACAATATTCTTTCTACTTTATATTAAATCAAAACTCAAAAACCCCCAAGCCCCAGCCCAACTCTTTGCCTAACATACCCTTCTTGTCTCCATTTTTTCTTTTTTAATGTTGTTTTCCATGGAAAATGGCATTTAAACTTAGTTAGTGTCGAGTGGATCTCATGCTTTATCAGTGCGAAAAATAAAATTAATTTGATATAGAATATTAGGGTGAAATGGCTATTAAACCTATCATTCATTGAATTGACCCAATTTAGCGCCCATACCCAAAATTTGACCAGATAAGATCTTGCATATATCATGCATACACCTTCGAAAAATAAGATCAATTTGTTATAGAATATTAGGGTGAAACATAATAACTAGTAGGGGGTGGAGGGATTAGAGCTGTAACGACTTCACTCAGGCACTAGATACTTTTTTCTATAGGTTGTCCCCTTCAAGATTTGAATACGTGACGTGATGTTTGCTTTGATAATGTTAGGTATCTAATCTATTTACTAAAAGCTTTAGAGTTGATGAAACATGAAAAGTTTGGCCGTTAAACCTATCATTCATTGAACTGACCCAATTTAGCACCTATACCCAAAATTTGACCCAATAAGATCATGCATACGCCTTCGAAAAATAAGATCAATTTGATATAGAATATTAGGGTGAAACATAATAACTAGTGGGAGGTGGAGGGGTTGGCGCTGTAACGACTTCACTCAGGCACTAGATACCATTTTCTATAGGTTGTCCCCTTCAAGATTTGAATACGTGACGCGATAATTTGCTCTGATAAATGTTAGGTATTTAACCTATATACTAAAAGCTTTAGAGTTGATGAAACGTGAAAAATTTGGCCGTTAAAATCATTCATTGAACCGACTATTTAGCACATATACCCAAAATTTGACCAATAAGATCATGCATACGCTTCAGAAAATAAGATCAATTTGATATAGAAATATTAGGGTGAATCATAATAACTAGTGGGGAGTGGAGGGGTTGGCCCTGTAACAACTTCACTAAGTCACTAAATACCATTTTTTATAGGCTGTCCCCTTCAAGATTTGAATATGTGACGAGATGTTTGTTCTGATAATGTTAGGTATTTAACCTATATACTAAAAGCTTTAGAGTTGATGAAACGTGAAAAGTTTGGCCGTTAAATCTATTATTCATTGAGCTGACCCAATTTAGTGCATATACCCAAAATTTGACCCAATAAGATCATGCATATATCATGCATACGCCTTCGAAAATTATTTTTGCTCAATTTTAAGATTTTTTTTTTACTATATGGACAAATTTGGTGTACCAGATTGAAAATGTGGAGGTTTGACAAAATGCAGATTTTTCTGCAATGGTCACTTCTTATCGTAGATGATAAAATCCAAGTCATATCCTTTTCATAAGTTCCAAAAAATGATTGTACTTATATTTTTTTCCCACTTATTGTTGGTCTTAGGATAGTCGAGACAATACGATTCAGTGAAAAAGTAAAGAGAAAAGGGATTAAAAACAAAACATAAAGTATTTACGTGATTCAACCATCTTCTTACATCCACAAGAAAGAACGAGGATGGTGGTATAGTAGGATTCAAGTTTCTGTGGAAGGTTTTAGGTCTCAAGGTCAAATTTTGAAATGAAGATTATTTGAAAACTGTCCCATGGGTTTTGGTACTACTAGCGTGCGAGAGTTAAACTACTGCTTGATTGGTCTTAAGGAATTACTTATCATTTTTTGCCATCTAAGTTCTTCTTTAGCGATGCCCCTATAGGTAGATATTATTATAGTCACGCTCAAATAAAATAGTCACAATTAGCCGTCTTTTCTAACCCTTTTTCTTCTCATTAAAAAAAAATTAATAAAAAACGGACAACTAATTTCACTAGTTTGTTTACACTCCATCCATGGGACCTTTGTATTTATAATTACTAATATTACTTTAAAATATAAGCACTATCTCTAACAGTTGACAAAACATGTTTTTGAGTAGGATTTGACTTTTAATGCGGCACTTAAAACTACATATCTACTGTCAAAATTTTGGATGGCCCAGATTTAATGGAGACTTTTTTTTAACTCAAAAACTCACTCTGTTTTGACCAAACAGTAAAAACGTCTCTTTTCTTTGGTGAAACAAAACTCACTCAAATGTGCACATTGTTTTTAATTAAAGGAAGCATTATTATATCTTATTTTATATTTAATTGTGGAATGTTGTTCAATAAGTAAACTCGAACTTAAATGTAGAGTATTAATGCGAGATACCTGTTTATGTTTTTGTAGGAATCGGAAGAATTAGAAAGAAAAAAAAAATGTAGATCAAGTTGTATTTGTTTAATTCAAATCATAATCAATCACATCAAAATGAATTAGATCACTTCACTTGCTTTTTTAGATTCCGCCCCTCTTTACTTCGCATGTTTTGGACCTGTTTGACAAATGATTTAGGGTTTGAGTTTTTAAAATTAAAAAAAAAATTATATCAAAATATTTTAACTTTTTATATTTTATTAGTAAATTTTTAACAATTTTTTTTTTTCATTTTTTATATCACATCAAACATATTTTTTATTACTATTAAAATAAAATACTCACTAAAAAACAAAAAATTTTCACTTTTTCATACAAAAAATTTACAATATTCTTTCTACTTTATATCACATCAAAAATTCAAAAACCCCCAAGCCCCAACCCAATTCTTTGCCAAACATACCCTTCTTGTCTCCATTTTTTCTTTTTTAATGTTGTTTTCCATGGAAAATGGCATTCAAACTTAGTTAGTGCCGAGTGGGATCTCATGCTTTATCAGTACGAAAAATAAAATTAATTTGATATAGAATATTAGGGTGAAATGGCTATTAAACCTATCATTCATTGAATTGACCCAATTTAGCGCCCATACCCAAAATTTTACCAAATAAGATCTTGCATATATCACGCATACACCTTCGAAAAATAAGATCAATTTGATATAGAATGTTAGGGTGAAACATAATAACTAGTGGGGGGTGGAGGGGTTAGAGCTATAACGACTTCACTCAGGCCACTAGATACTTTTTTCTATAGGTTGTCCCCTTCAAGATTTGAATACGTGACGTGATGTTTGCTTTGATAATGTTAGGTATCTAATCTATTTATTAAAAGCTTTAGAGTTGATGAAACATGAAAAGTTTGGCCATTAAACCTATCATTCATTGAACTGACCCAATTTAGGCGCCTAGATCCAAAATTGACCCAATAAGATCATGCATACGCCTTCGAAAAATAAGATCAATTTGATATAGAATATTAGGGTGAAACATAATAACTAGTGGGAGTTGGAGGGATTGGCGCTGTAACGACTTCACTCAGCACTAGATACATCCTTTCTATAGGTTTGTTCCCTTCAAGATTTGAATAAATGACACGATATTTGTCTGATAATGTTAGGTATTTAACCTATATACTAAAAGCTTCAGAGTTTAATGAAACGTGAAAAATTTGGCCGTTAAACCTATCATTCATTGAATTGACCCAATTTAGCGCCTATACCCAAAATTTGACCAATAAGATCATGCATACACCTTTGAAAATAAGATCAATTTGATATAGAATAATTAGGGTGAAACATAATAACTAGTGGGAGGTGGAGGGGTGGCGCTGTAACGACTTCACTCAGAATACGATACCATTTTCTATAGGTTGTCCCCTTCAAGATTTGAATACGTGACGCGATATTTGCTCTGATAATGTTAGGTATTTAACCTTATACAAAAGCTTTAGAGTTGATGAAACGTGAAAAATTTGGCCGTTAAATCATTCATTGAACCGACCCAATTTAGCACATATATCCAAAATTGACCAATAGATCATGCATATATATCATGCATACGCCTTCGAAAAATAAGATCAATTTGATATAGAATTATTAGGGTGAATCATAATAACTAGTAGGGAGTGGAGGGGTTGGCGCGCTGTAAACAACTTCATCCAAGCACTAGATACCATTTTTTATAGGTTGTCCCTTCAGATTTGAATATGTGACGACATGTTTGCTTTGATAATATTAGGTATTTAACCTATATACTAAAAGCTTCAAAGTTGATGAAACGTGAAAAATTTGGCCGTTAAATCTATTATTTATTGAACTGACCCAATTTAGTGCATATACCCAAAATTTGACCTAATAAGATCATGCATATATCATGCATACGCCTTTGAAAATTATTTTTGCCCAATTTTAAGATGTTTTTTTTTAACTATATGGACAGATTTGGTGTACCAGATTGAAATGCGGAGGTTTGACAAAATGCAGATTTTTCTTCAATGGTCACTTCTTATCGTAGATGATAAAATCCAAGTCATATCCTTTTCATAAGTTCCAAAAAATGATCGTACTTATATTTTTTTTCCCACTTACGTGATTCTACCATCTTCTTACATCCACAAGAAAGAACGAGGATGGTGGTATAGTAGTATTCAAGTTTCTGTGGAGGGTTTAGGTCTTAAGGTCAAATTTTGAAATGAAAATTATTTGAAAACTGTTCCATGGGTTTTGGTACTACTAGCGTGTGAGAATTAAACTATGGCTCGATCGATCTTAAGTGATTACTTGCCATTTATTGCCGTATAAGTTCTTCTTTAGCAATGCCCCCATAGGTAGATATTATTATAGTCATGTTTAAATAAAATAGTTATAATTAGTCGTCTCTTCTAACCCTTTTTCTTGTCATTAAAAAATAAAAAATAAAAAACGAACAACTAATTTCACTAGTTTGTTTACACTCCACCCATGGGACCTTTGTATTTATGATTACTAATATTACTTTAAAATATAATCACCATCTCTAACGGTTGACAAAACATGTTTTTGAGTAGGATTTGACTTTTAATGCGGCACTTAAAACTACATATCTACTGTCAAAATTTTGGATGGCCCAGATTTAATGGAGACTTTTTTTTAATTCAAAAACTCACTCTGTTTTGACCAAACAGTAAAAACGTCTCTTTTCTTTGGTGAAACAAAACTCACTCAAATGTGCACATTGTTTTTAATTAAAGGAAGCATTATTATATCTTATTTTATATTTAATTGTGGAATGTTGTTCAATAACTAAACTCGAAATTAAATGGAGTATTAATGCGATATACATGTTTATGTTTTTGTAGGAATCGGAAGAATTAAAAATAAAAATAAAAATAAAAATAAAAAAATAAAAATGTAGATAAAAAAACGGTAATTGTAAACATTAGCCTGGGCTGATGCTACAGTGCATCAGCCTGGGTCTGATGTGGGCCCCATATAATTTTTTTTTTTTTATATGGAGTCCACATCAGACCCAGACTAATGCACTGTAACATCAGCCTAAACTGATGTTAATCGGGACATTTTTTTTTATATAAAGCCCACATCAAATCCAGGCTAATGCACTGTAGCATCAGCCAGGACTGATGCTAATCGGGACTCGATCAAGAAATTCCTTCAAAATGCAGATCAAGTTGAAGAGTCAAAACAAAGTTCTGAACGCAGCAATGCGTGGGTTTTCCATCAAGAGCAAGAAAACAAAAGGCAACGAAGAAGGAATATAATTTTGTCGAAGTCCAAATTCCAGCCACGTGGAGGCCAACAAAATTAAAAATTTGAAAGGACTTTTAAAGGTGGGACCCACATACACGAAAAACAAAAATGGGAAAAGAGAGCACTGAAGTGGTGACGACGCGGTGACTCATTAGGGGATGAAAAGGAAAAGAGCGGGGCGCGGTGGGATTTTTCAGTGGCTTCTCTCTCTCTCTCTCTCCTGCTATTTCATTACATTTTTCAATTCTTATCTTAAATTTCAAATTTTTTTAATTTATATATTAATTTTTAATTTTTTTCAATTTATCCGTTTATTAAATGCAAACGAAAAAATATAAAACTTTTTTTATTTTTTTCATAAAAAAAATTTACAATATTTATTTTTATTTTATATTACATAAATCACCTATTATTATTATTATTTAAAATTCAAAAACTCCACAACCATGTAACACTAGGCCACCATAAGATACCAAAACAAATTGAAAAAGAATGGCCACTGCAAAATTCAACACACACGTGTCACAAGTTAATATGACATGTTTTTCAGCATAGATATGATGTTCTCTCTTTCTATAAATTAGCGGATAACATTCATGTGCTATAAGAGACTAAAACCCAGATCAGAACATTACACACAGAAGTTAAAAAATGTAGGAATGATGATGATAACCATTCAAAAGTCTTCATTTCTTATCTTTCATATTCTCTTGCTTTTCTTTCTTCCATTGAAAATCACATCATCATCATCACCAAGAACACAAGCAGAAGCTCTCATCAAATGGAAAAACACCCTTTCTTCTCCTTCTCCTCCTCTTTTCAATTCATGGTCCCTTACCAATCTCAGCAACCTTTGCAACTGGACAGCTATTGTTTGCCACACTACACGATCAATCTCAAAAATAAATGTCTCCAATGCCAACCTCTCTGGAACACTTACCCAATTCAATTTCATTTCATTTCCTACTCTCACCAGCTTGGACCTCAGCAGCAACAATCTTGGCGGAACAATACCGGCAGCCATTGGAAACCTCTCTAAGCTCACTTACTTGGACCTCAGCAGCAACAATCTTGGCGGATCAATACCAGCAGCCATTGGAAACCTCACCAAGCTCACTTACTTGGACCTGAGCTACAACAATTTTGAAGACAGAATACCTTCTGAGCTAGGCCTTTGTACCAACCTCAACATGTTGGCATTGGCTAAGAATAATCTTAGTGGAGTCTTGCCTTTGTCACTCTCCAATTTGACCAAAATTACTGATTTGGGTATATCTCAAAACTCTCTTTCTGGTAACATTTTGCCTTTTCTAGTCTCCAACTGGACTGGATTGGTCTCATTGCAACTTAACCACAACCAGTTCACTGGGAACATTCCAGCAGAAATAGGCCTGCTGACAAAGCTCAATTATCTTTTTCTGTCCAATAATCAGCTCTCTGGATCAATCCCCCCAGAGATTGAAAACTTGAAAGATCTGATTATGTTAGACCTTTCAGGAAACCAGCTCATGGGTCCAATTCCTCTGACATTGTGGAACCTCACAAACCTTCAAATCTTACAACTTTTCTACAACAAACTTAGTGGCACACTTCCATCGGAGATTGGAAAAATGATGTCACTCGCTACTCTTCATCTCAACACTAACCAACTGCATGGACAATTGCCGGAGACCATTTCTCAGCTGAAGAATTTACAGAAATTCTCTGTTTTCACCAACAATTTCTCTGGCAGCATACCGAGTGACTTTGGGAAGTATAGTCCGAATTTGAGCTTCGTTGGAATTGCAAACAACAGTTTCTCTGGAGAACTGCCGCCTGAATTGTGCAGTGGTTTTGCTCTTGAAAACTTCACTGTGAATGACAACAACTTGACAGGATCATTGCCAGGGTGCTTGAGGAATTGTTCAAAACTAAAAAGGGTCCGGCTGGATGGGAACCAATTCACTGGAAACATCACGAAAGCATTTGGTGTTCATCCATTTCTTGATTTCCTCACTCTTTACGACAACCAATTTTCCGGTCAACTCTCGCCGGAGTGGGGTGAATGTGGAAATCTCACCAATTTACAGATGGACAGGAACAGAATTTCTGGCAAAATACCAGCTGAGCTTGGGAATTTGACCAAATTGCATGTTCTAACCCTGCACTCAAACAAACTGTCTGGGGATGTTCCAAAGGAACTGGGAAATCTAGGCCTGCTTTACAAGCTCAATCTAAGCAAGAATCATTTGAAAGGAGAGATCCCTCTGATTCTCAGCAATTTGACAATGCTCGAGTATCTTGATTTGTCAGAGAACAGCTTGACAGGCAACATACCGTCGGAGCTTGGCAATTGTAATGGCTTATTAAGCTTGGACTTAAGCCACAACAATATATCTGGTGAAATACCGTCGGAGCTTGGCAACTTAGCATCATTGCAGTACATGTTAGATCTCAGCAGCAATGCCCTCTCAGGAACTATACCTCAAAACCTTGGAAAGCTTACAGCTTTGGAATCTCTCAATGTCTCACATAACCACCTCTCTGGGAGAATCTCGCCGACATTTTCGAGCATGGTTAGTCTAAGTTCCATTGATTTTTCTTACAACAACTTGACGGGTCAAATCCCAACTGGCAACATTTTCGAACGAGCCCCAGCAAAAGCCTATGCTGGAAACTCTGGTTTGTGTGGAAAAGCAGACGGATTGACTCCTTGCCCTGTTTCCCCTGCAGAAAGATCTTCAAATAAAAAAAAGGTATTTCTTATTACTGGTGTGAGTGTTTCAGTATGTGGGTTAATAAGTTTTGTAGCCATTGTTATTGGAATTGTGATATATCGTCGAAAGGCCAAACTCCATGATGAAGAGACTGGAAGTATTAGAAAGTGTGAGAGCTCGAAATCACTGATATGGGGAAGAGAAGGAAAAGTGTCGCTGGGGGATATACTGAGGGCCACTGAGGACTTCAATGAGAAGTACTGCATTGGGAGAGGAGGATTTGGAAGCGTTTACAAAGCATTGTTGTCAACAGGCGAAGTTGTTGCAGTTAAAAGGCTCAATATGTCCGACTCACATGACATTCCGGCAATCAATCGCCTGAGTTTTGAGAATGAGATTCAAACTCTGACAGAAGTCCGGCACCGGCATATCATAAAGTTTTATGGGTTCTGTTCGAGGAAGGGGTGCTTGTACTTGGTTTATGAATATCTAGAGAGAGGCAGCCTTGGAAAAGTATTATATGGGGTGGAAGGAGAAGGGGAGCTAGACTGGGCTAGAAGGGTGAAAATTGTGCAGGGAGTGGCTCATGCTATTGCTTACTTGCACCATGACTGCTCTCCACCAATCGTGCACCGCGATGTGTCTTTGAATAACATACTGATTGAGTCGGGATTTGAACCACGGCTTTCAGATTTCGGCACTGCAAGACTGTTGAGCCCTGAGTCATCCAAATGGACAAATGTTGCTGGGTCTTATGGCTACATGGCTCCAGGTAATCCAACAATTTACTCGGTTCAGGCCAAAAAAAAAAAAAACTTCGTAGTATGGGACATGGTCACACGGTTTGTGCTAAATGGTTTGAGCGGCTATTGGGAGTAGCCAAACCACTCTAAAAGATAGTTAGGTGTTACAGAATCTCCTCATGGCTAACGAGGTGGTTTGGCTTCCTCCAAGGCCCGGTTTGGGGTGGTTTAACTACTCCTAATGACCAGTTTTGAGGTGGCCGAACTACCCCTTTTAACCATAAGAAGTGGTTCTGCCACCTCTAACAGCCACCATTTATTTTTAATTTGTTGTCACGATTTAGGTTGTCCATTTAAAATGAACTGCCTTTATAAAGACTAATGGCATTGCCACATCAGCCAAATAGATATATGAGGATGAGATGAGGACGTTATCTTTAATATTTTTCTCTTCTAAATAAAGGGTAATCTAATATTTAGAATACTAACTTAAGTAGGAGTAAATTTAATTACATAATTAATATTGTAGCAATCTTTGCTAACAAATCCATACAACTGTTTTCATATGATTCATTGAATATTGTTGTCAATATTTTTTCTAATTGAGAAATGTTTGCTGATGTGTAGAGCTTGCACTGACAATGCGGGTCACAGATAAGTGTGATGTATATAGCTTTGGAGTTGTGGCATTGGAAGTCATGATGGGAAGGCACCCGGGGGAACTCCTAGCTTCGTTATCATCATCTTCATCTACAAGAACATCATTGGGCAATCAAGAACTACTTTTGAAGGATGTGCTAGACCATCGTCTCTGGCCTCCTACTGGTCAATTGGCAGAGGCTGTGGTGTTTGTAGTTACCATGGCCTTAGCATGCACACGCACCACGCCAGAATCACGACCCACCATGCGTTTTGTCGCGCAAGAACTATCGGCCCAAACCCAGGCTTTCCCCTTTGAGCCCTTTGGGATGATTACCATTAGCAAGTTGACATCCTTTCAAAAATAAATAATCTATAGCGTTAAGGAAGTGCGTGTTTCTTTTATATTTATCTTTAGCAAGCAGAAAATGTTTGGAATACTGCTACTTTTACTATGACATAAGTTAGTTTTGTAAATGTGTCATTTTCCATGTGATAATCCATATTGTTAAAAGTGCAAGATACTGGACAGGTTTTCATTAAAAAAAAAAAGAAAAAGAAACCAACAAAATATCAGAAAGTTATTTTCAGGTAACATTAGCCGTCTCACAAGAGCATTATAAAGAGTAGAAGTTTTTTGCTTCTTATCGATGTGGGATTGACGCTTGCATGTATCTGTTGTCAAAAACATGGATTTAGTTTGAAATTAGATTTTGCAGAAAGTTTGTTTTTGCCCACCTGCACATTTTCGTAATAAACTCCTTAGTTTGGCATGGATGAGCAAATTGTATAAAAGATTTGGCTAATAAGAGGATCCTGATATTGCTGTGTAGTGTCTCTTCAGGCCAATAGCGTACACCATTTTAGGTGGTAAGGCTCCTATTTCTTTATAATTATATTCTCCTTCATCAGGGTAAAACTTCTCTTGATTATTTTGTCCGAACATGCTTCTATCTCTATTATGAGCTAAATGTGCATTATTGTAGGTTATTTTTTTTTGCACTGAAGACATGATTACTCATCAGTAATTTCATACAAATCAACAAAAATAACTGATGAAGACATGATTACTCATCAGTAATTTCATGATTACTCATCAGTAATTTCTACCTTGTATTCAAAATTCAAATGGTGCATTTTACTTGGTGTATTCTTCTCTGCACATAGCCAAGTCACTGCCGCTGATTTGTTCTTATCTGCTCTTAGTGGAGAGGAGATGATGATGTTTATTGATGCTTTTCCAGAAACTAGTAATGCAATTTTTCTTCAACCTAATAGAAGTTAGTAAACTTCTCATTTGGCTTTGCTAGGAGTCGTTACTTTAATATTAGAGAAAGTAATCAATTAAATTTTTTGAAAATTTTACGACGGAGAGAATGATAGAATTCTTATAGAGTTCACCTATCTTGTCATGCTTGGACAACTAGCTTACCTGTTTTGACTCATAAACTCTATAAAGACTTTTTCACATTTGTAGCTCGGATTGCAAATTATTGGTATCCGAATCCCATTTCAACACTTTGTACTAAGAGTAATGCTACGCAGGGGGGAAAACACCCGCAATCCATCCGCATTATTGCTGGTTAACCCAACCTGGATTAACCAGCCTTTTTCAAAAAAAAAAAAAAAAATTCAAAACGCTTGCTCATCCGCATTACCAAAAATTTCAAAACACCTGCTCATCTTCATTTTTTCCTCCCCTCTCTCTCCCCCAAACGTCGTTTTCCCTCCCCCCTCTCCCACCCACCACCGTCCACCACCAAATAGCTCCGGCCACCACCAATCAGTGCCCGCCACCAACATCCAGTGCCTCCGCCCACCACGAAGCAGTGCCGCCGCCCACCATCCGGCTTTTTCCCTCTCTCTTTCTCTCCCCCAAAACTTTTCCCTCCCTCCTCTCCCACCCACCACTGTCCAGTGCCTCCGCCCACCGTGAAGCAGCGTCGCCTCCCACCAAACGACGTCACACCTTCCACCTCTGCCCACCGAACGACGGCCGCCACCGGTATGTTTCTCTTTTTATTCTTTGGCTTTTTTGGGTTCTTTCACCTCAACGATTAGGTCATCTATGTCCGAAACCTAAGTCTTTTGAATGAGCCGATTGTTAAGGTTGAATTTAGGTTTCAATTGGGTATTTGATTTAGAGATTTCGTTTGCTTTGTAGTGTTTTAATTGGGTGATTTTTCGGTGAAGTGGCCAAGATTTGGTTTTTTTTTTTTGCTTCATGTTGGCCGAATGTGGAGATTGATTTTTTTTTTCCGCAAGCTTTTGCTGCTTGGTAGGCCTACCTAATATCTACAGCTTTCTCCAAGTAAAAACAGCATCAAAATTTACCTTAACTTGGTTAAAAGATACCCAGCCTTTCTTGGAGTAAACATGGAACTCTGAAGCCCCATCACATACATGCAAACATAATGCATGTGAGAAATCAGTACCCCTTATCAGCATCCTAATCACATATACCATGGATCAACTGGAACATTCCTACTATGCTTGTAGAGACAGCAAACTGACCCAACTTCTTGCCCGTATCATATCATTTCCACAAATTGATCTTCTTTGAGAACTTTCCCAGACGTCTAGTAGTATTTTCTCAGCAACCTTCTCTATCTCCCACAAAAGGGCTTCCATTTTCTCACTGCAGATCACAACAAGTTTGGCATGAGATATTGGTCCATAATTTGTTGAAAACCATCAATGTATAACACTTGAATCCATAAACATCCTAATTGCAGAGTGTTCTTCTAGTAAAAGAAACGTAAATCATGTTGGGCTTAAACTAATTAATTGAACAATCCATCATGTCATCATATCACACATTGAGCTTATGAATTAACCTTGCACTCATTGTTAAAGAAGTGTTTTAACTCAATCCTTCAGCACCAACTCAGTTGATATTGAGAAATATTGTGAAAGAATCCTATCGATTACTATTGCTTTGTTAAATATTCTGTTTAGCCTGACTACGGGTTTTTTTTTTTTTTTGACATGCATCAGAATTTGAATGGAATATATTGGTTTCAACTTTTGAATTCCTGATGAGGTTGGATATGTACTCTTTCAACATTTTCTTCTTTCTACTCTTTTTTTTTTTCCTGGTAACATTGCTACCGTATTGGTCGATGTCCAAGTTAAGGCTTATAGTTAATATTCTTGCATGGCTATGATTGATATCATGAGGCTGCATTTGTGAAGAGATAAATTTGGTTGCTGAATTGATACCCCTGGTTGTCATGTGTCAGGTTGTGTGTTCATGCCAATCGCTACATGAAAGCTACCATCCACCTGGTGATCAAAGATTGGACAAATTGAAATTTCTGGTTGTACTTGCAGATGGATAAATGCTTTAAACTTGTTTTATGTTGGGTGGGTCTTGTACTTGTTTGTAAGGTTCTTGTTGGTCTTTGTTGTAAGTTTCTTATTGGCTTTGTAGTTGATGGTGGTGTTGGTATTGTATCTTCTTGGGTGGATTTTGCTGGTGTTTTTGAATTTGTAATCAACATAATTTATGTTGATACTTGTAATAGACATACCATATTCAAAAATCAATTGATGTTATCTTCATGTATACGAATTGCGTTATTTTGAAAGTTAACATGTGCTTGTTTCAATTGATGTTAGTATATGTATAAAACCCTTGAACTTATTTGTTACAAGAAGACATTGGTCTTGAGTTCTCAAGAAATGAAAATGAGCAAAGCTTAAGAATTTAGAATTTTAAACAAGAGAATGTTAAAACCAAAAGGAGCCTTCAATTGCAACTTCAACACAAAGCATGTTAACACCATGTGGTTTGAAATTATAGTTACAGTAGTCTAATCAAATTACATTTATTATCTAAGCTACAATAATCACTAAACCAAATTCAAATTTATAAGGTAAGATTACATTGATGTTATCTAAAATCAATAGCTTGAAACTTTCTTTCTATAGTTGAATTAAATAATTCTTGGCGTCAACTTCTATTCCTTTGAATGTGCTTGATAATAAACAATACGCTTGTGGGTCAGATACTGCCTTCTTCTTGTCTTGATCTCCATCTTTATCAGATACCTTATCTTGAACTTTATTCTTTTCACTTACAACATCAGCAGTGGTGGCTGGAGTTGCTATTTCAAATTCTGCAGAATCATATGTAGAATTTGTGTATGCATTCTTTACCACCATCAAAATCCTAAAACTCAGCATAAAAAATAGTGATATGCAAGTTCTGACCAATTCCAACAATAACATATAACCATCACAACATGCCTAAAAATAATTTCAATTTCTAAATTTTTTAGCCAAAACCAGCATGCCTTAAAATAATTTTATGTACTCAAAAAAAAAAAAAAAAAAAAGAACATTTGTGGATTAAAGTACATCAACCATCACTAGCTTTCTATCCAAATGCATGGGGGCAGCTCATTCTTATGAAATTGAAACATGTACACTGCTTAAATCAATGCATGCAATCAAAATAGCATACTTTAAAATGAGCAAACATAGAAAACAAGCAAGTAGCCAACCATAGATAAAGTCTATAGAAACCCTTCCAAAAGCATAAAAGCTAAAGAAAACATTAGAGACCAACGTCTTAATATTCAACCTGTCAACCATAACAAGACATGCTCCTCTGTCAAGTCTTGAGTCGGTCTTAACACTCCTTATGCATAATTCAATGAAATGTCATTCAACACATAAAACGCTCCCTGTGCAGCTGCTCGGATATCAGATGGAACATTGTAAACAAAGAACACGAGGCATGACAGGGTTAGAAGAAAACTACCAATAGATGTGAAGCAGCATAAATTCAATAAACGTTTACCTGACAGTGATCAATTCCCACTCAAAATAACAAGTGCCACAACCCATAGTGGAAAAAATTTGGATCACACACCCAGATTCTCCCCTTTTAAGAATACTGCAGATCACCCAACCAATGGTATCTGACAAAACCCCTCCTTGCCAAAAGTTTTCACATTGCATAAAGATCCAATTAACTCACCAAGCGTACTGCTACATTGCAAGCGTGAAGTAACGAAATCCTAAATCAAATACCGAAATAAACCTAAATTCAACCTCAAATCAGGTTAATCACCTTAATATAAAAAAAATCATGGCGGTTTTGCATTCCTAAATCAAATACCCCACTTGAAAAAAAAAAAAAAAAAAAAAGAAAAAAACCAATTAAAGACACCGACAACAATACGCATCCTAAATCAATACTCCAATGGAAACCTTAATTCCACTCAACAACTCGGGTATATCTCCAGCCTAAAAAAATATCCAATGATGGTTTTCCGTGATTTTCGACGAATCAATACCACTTGAATAAAAAAAAAACATTATAAACACTACAAAGCAACGAAATTCCTAAATCAAGATACCCAATGGAAACCTAATTTCAACCTCCAACCAATCGGGTTAGTCCAGCTAAAAAAAATATCATGCGGTGTTTGCAATTCTAATATCAAAATACCACTTGAAAAAAAACCCATAAACACTACAAACGCAAACGACATCCCTAAATTAAATACCCAACAACCAAACCAGCAAAAATGCAACCTCAACAATCGGCTCAAAAAAGCCAAAAACAAATAATAATAACCGTAAATAAATAAGGTACCGGTGCCCCGTCGTCTCGGGTGGGCAAAGCGGAAGGAGTGACGTCCGTTCGGTGGAGGCGGCCTGCTTCACGGTGGGCGAAGGCACTGGACGGTGGTTGGTGGGAGAGGCAGAGCAAAAGTTTTGGGGAGAGAAGAGACCAGGGGGAAAAGGCCGGATGGTGGCCGGCGGCAATACTTCGTCGGTGGCGGAGGCACGTGGATGGTGGTGCCTGGCGCTAGTCTGGTGATGGCCGGCAGCTATCTTTGGGTGGTTGGACGGCGCTGGGTGGGAGAGGGGGGAGGGAAAAATTGTTGGGGGAAGAGAGAGAGAGGGGAGGGAAGAAAAAATGATAAATGTAGGAATGGGGAAACTGCCGCGTGCGCTATTTGAAATTTTTCTTTTTTTTTTTTAATAGGCTGGTTAACCCGGGTTGGGTTAACCAGCCAAAAAATGCGGATGGAATGCGGTTCTTTTCCCCCTGCGTAGCATTACTCTACTAATAAAGCAAAATGCTGAAAAAAAAATGATGAACTTCATGTAGACAGGGTTGACTAGATGTAGCTTATTTACTTGGGCAAGACCATAGTATTTGTTGGGGGTTGGGCCTAAACGACAAATGTAGGCCCATATTCCCTTTAGTTTCAGACGGCCCGTATGTAATGAGCCCAAACCTATGTATCTGCCGACCTTCGCTGTAAGGTTCGGTTAATGCTTTGAGAGTTCTTCTGTCCCTCAAGGTTCGGCTTCTAGATAAAGGATGTAATGATCCTTTATGAAGAAAGGACAAGGTTCATTATGGCTCTCATTTAAGGCAGCCGGCCTTGGTTGCTGCTCCCGCCTGTTTCTAAAGTTCACCTGCCCTTCAGAGTATGATTGACATGACAAGCGGACAGAAACTCAAGTGTCGTGGACCAATATGCATGCGACACGTGGAAGGATCATTAATGGCCCATATGGGCATAGAAGATAATGGGAAACTTAGGGCCCCACCACAGAGGCTCATTAAATGAGCCTCGGGGGGTCCGCCACTATAGAAGAAGAGGGGAAAGGTTTGGCGAGAAGGTATGTAACAAAAAATCCTGAAAAACTATTCTAAGTCTTTCCTTCAGAGAAACTTTCTAAGACAAAAATTGACTTAGGCATCGGAGCTATCTTCCGCCGGCAACCCCTGGCAAGCTCTTGTGTCTAACCTTTTCTCTGTTCTCAGGTCCACGTGGAGTTGGAGTTAGAAATTGTCCTAACAGTATTATTGATCCGTTGGGACCTGATCAACAGAAAAGGCCTAAACGGTCTACAAAGGAGGGGGTCACAAGTGCAATCTCAAACCGAGGTAAACCATAATTCAACCAAAGCATTAGTGGAACCCAAGCCGATTTACTCTAATCAGATATGAGAATTTTCATTAATGTGATAGTTGAATCCATGTCTTAATGTTTACCAAATCACTTGAAGATTAATTTGGAACCACTGAACCATCATGAGTGATGGTACGTACTTCATAGTTTTTAATTAATATGAAAGAAGAACCTTGCTTCTTATTTTTGGGACTACTGCAAGAAAGTACACTAAAACCTGTACACATTTAAGCTAATTGCATCGTTAATACTGTTAGGTACCACTTCGAAAATCCTGAGCAACCAACAATAGCTCCCAAGCTTTTGTTCTACATACTGAGGTATTAATTGTTGGTATGAAAGGAGAGGAAGATTGAGTATGATCTTTGTAGGTTGCCCTCGTGTTAACATCTCTATATGTATAATAATATAGTTAATCAACTTCTAGGATTTTCACATAACGACTCCGTAAAGCAAAAATCTATACCTCTTTTAGTGTATGTGGTCAACTAAGGTAGTTAAACTAATATTAGTGTTGGGCGACAACGAATTGCTCAACATGTTTGTGGTTCGTTTTAAGGCGCCAACTATGTAAAAAATCTACTATACACTTATTCTAACTAGAGTATAATAATAATATAGTAAGTAAACTATTATAAGATTTTACAAATAAACAAATATACCATACAAAAAAAATAATAAAAATTACATGTATATTATTACACAAATGTTAACTAAGACCACCTTCTTGCATATAATTGACAGGTGTCCATAAGTAACCCAAAATATATAGTTAATATTGAGTTAAGAACTAGCCACAATCACATGTTGGACGTCCACTAGAACTAGTCCCACAAAGTAACATAAGTCTTATGATCTTAGGAATATCATCCTATATTATTATACGTGGTCTACGCAAAAGAGGAAGTAAGACTAAGTTCATATTTATACGTATTAACACCAACAAAAAATACAATGCCTCTTCCAAGTATGCTACAATGTTCCTAATCATATACCTAACTCTATACATAGATGCATGACTGCTGATAAATACCGTCTCCTAGAATGTGAATTTTTCAGTCGCCACTCACTAGTTAATGAGCACTGTCGGTTCATAACTAGACTCCTATAGAAGGTTCAACTTCCAATATTTCAACATCTAAATTACAATTATCACCAAGAAAGTTGAATAAGAAAACATATTAAAAAAATCCCCTTTTGTTTTTTTTTTTTTTTTTTTTTTTTGCTATCAAGCGTAATAATGTCTTCCAAATGGTTTTTAGAAGAAAAAATCGAGTTTTAGATGCTGAACAACTTGTATATTGACTGAACTTTTCACAATTCATGCCTATACATGCCATCAAATTCTAGCACTAACAATTTTAATTCAAACTATTCTGCTTAATAATAATTTATTTTTCAAAGATAACACCATCCATTTTTAAGTTTCAAACCTTTCCAAGTGTCATTTCCGGTTACCTCCCAAAATCATTGTTGTTCAAATATAATTTAACCTCCAAAACATGCAAAGAAATCCAGCCCTAATCAATCGAAGGCAATTCATGCAACTGTAATAAACGACTTGCCTATATACATAGGCCCACTGACAATACTGGCTCAAAGGAATCTTTTAACAAACACTAATACTCTTTATCATCCTAGATGGCATAAATCTTGCTAAACTCAACGCATCTCAAATCACATCTCAGTAGATCATTTATATCTTGGTTATGTACTCATGTTCATAATTTTCCACACTACAGAGACTCAGCGATCATCTTTGAGGATGTCATACAAATACAAGGATTGACTAATAGAATGGATCTAATGTCATCACCACGGCCTCGTTCGCGACACACACACCTTCTTAAACCTAGAATTCACTAGCAAATCTATAGACAAGTGCAGTCTACGTCAATAACAAATTACAACATCGATCGAATACGCCGGCTCTCAGTGAATTTGCGGACAACCATGATAGAATATTCGTACATTTCGCTCATCAGGATCTGATCTTATAGTAACGACATCCCTCTTTTCTATATACTGGTCGACTGTGGAGTAACTGGATTTTTACACCAAAAGTTACGAATAGTCGATTGGGCACTATCGCACTCTTCCACTATCAAATTCAAATCCAACAATACGAACAGGGCATCTGTATAGATTTTAAAGCTTTATTGTACCGGGCGCTTTACATTATGGCTTATGCAAGTTCTGCTCTAATGAGACAGCCACAATAGATAACATGGCATTGGTAGTCATCCTTAGGTGTGATCTCCCTAATTTTGTTTTATAGCTTTCGTCATCTCTGGATCCCCAGCAATCATAGGTTAGATTTCATAATAAGATCATACATCTATAAATAATCATGGACGAAAATGGTAAATCAACGCCCAGACCCACCAATCTCGCTTGCGATATAGGCAAATGCTTCGCTGTAGGGTTGTGAAGATTACTTCTTTCTAATCCAATTCTCATATTAGAAACTCTCGGCACAAGTACAGGATTCTAAAGTCGAACAGCCCTCGCATATATGTGCTTTTCTCTATGGATGATACTAGTCTAACTAAATACAAGAAGATCCATTACATTTGTATTCCAAAAGTCAACTATACAAATACCGATAAAATGATCCAAATAATATTAATGCTCACCAGATGCTATTCAAGACTCACTCTATATAAAACTTCAGCCGAAAGAAATTATCTAGATCTCAGAATCATTTGACTATCTTGTCTACGAAAATTCTCTTCTAATTATATCTCAATGGCTCTATTACTCCTCGTTTCCTCTTCTTTGGGCCTTCTCGTCAGGACTAGTTTCTCGCCAACCTCTATAGAGCGAACGGCATGTTTTGCTAGCTGCAGTCATTAAAGGAGTGAAACCATCATGTCCCTCGATGGGATATAGATTCTCCGCCTGTCTTCTAATAAAATCGAGATCATTGTATTGTTGTCTTTAACTTAGGCTACTAATAATACTTTTTGCAATAGTGGTCATATACTTTCGGAATCACATCTTCAGAGAGATGCTCATGGCTCCATTGAAGCATGACGAAAAATCAACAATTGGAAAAGAAATTAGATAATGGATAGAAGTGATTCATGTAAACATGATACAATGGTTTTTTTCATGTTACACTATATGCCATTCATCAGGTGGTGTCTCTGTGTAACACGTGTATGAGCTTTTCCGCTAAAATTAAGAGCATAAAGGAGGAGGGAAGGTATAACAACTTTTTGCTAGCTCGTTAAGAGGGACAGATATTGAGAGCAGTAACATACTACAAAAAAGTCAAGTAAAACACATCTAGTCCATCGCACTTTCTTGCTGTGACGTCGGGTTTTGAAACTGTCATACGGACGTTTAATAAGCTCGTGCCTGTGGTAGAGATGAGCGGTGTCACGAAGTTCCATATAATCTGCCTCGCATAGTTGGCGATTCTCAAAAATGTCGATAAAACAACGAAATGGTGGTTCTGAGCCGGAGTAGGTTTTATTGGGGCGGATCGATAGAACTTTCACAGAAAGCTCATGCTGCTAGTGATTAGCGAGCCGTCATCGTTTAGGGAAGTGATATTGAGCCATTCTCTATCCCGCGATAGGCAGAGTTTCAGGCATCTGCCTGCGTTCAATTCCCCAGCTCCTTGACCTGCGAAAGTCCCCTTGGCGGACAGATCGTTGCTGGGCATAGAGAAGTAGTGGTGGACAGCTGCTTGGTTTAATTCGAGCGTCTAGCATATCTGGTCGGAGATAAAAGGAGAGCAGATGAAGAGGTCGACTGAGCTGAGGCTGACGGTCGATGTATGGGTGGACGTCGACTGTAAAATGAAGGTCAGCTGCGATACAAGAAACTGTATACCCAGGTGGATTCACTATTTCAACTCTGCATGGGGAGCAGTGCAGACAGAGCAAGTGGTGCGGTGAATTAGAATCGAGTAGGGGAAGAGTGGGGTTTTGTGAGAAGTAAAGGAAGATATGAGCGACACTGAGGGAGCGGTTGGAAGAAATGGAAAAAGAGAAATAAACGATGATGGATAATGAGCAGGGCTCGGTAGAGTGAAGTCGACTTATATTATAGATTGTGAATTATGTTTATTATAACATAACACCTACTTTAGATGAGTATAGACTTCCTGTCGACTCCCTGATAATAGTAAAGATTGATGCTATCAATCTGTACAAATATGCATACAGTGCGATACGGTGCTAATCATTATATCAAATTTTAGTGGTTGTCACAATCGCTGCATAAGAGCTGGGAGCTCCACTCATGTCCGTAAGATTTACGATTCTCACATGTTTTGCAGTATCTATATGCTGTAACGTATAAGACGCACAAGCTCAGTCCAACAAAATTGCATAGTCCAGTGACTTTTAAAGATTCTCAGCTCGATCTTCATGATTTTTAAGGGATAATATCGAGCACATATATGTGACGACTATTTGTGTATGGGGTGTGGGGGGTCACGCGAGAGAGATATTGAGTGGCCTGGTAACCTGATGCACTACCTTAGGCGAGATCTAAGCGAGCACAAGAGTGCATTCGTGCCTAGGATATAGTCTGCAAGGTAATGGATTAGCGCGCAGCAACAGTTCGTTATCGCATTATGTGTATTACCTCTAAGTTCGACCTGTTCACACGCTAGTAGACTTGGGCTCGCCATATATTATCTCACATGCCATGTTGATTTCTTGTATTTCAAGATAGATACATAGGCGGAAGCAGCAACTAGAAGCTCGAGTGAAGGGCGGATTAGCAATGTGATTGGGTATATCAGTACTACTCATGATACACAAATACTGTTAGTGCCAGAGATAACAAAATATGAAAAGGTAGTGCTATATCAGCTACTTTATTCTTAGGACAATATATTCACTATATATTCCTAAGTTATTCTCTATGTATTATAATATATATGACTTAGGTGCTTTAGGATAAGCTATTCCGCAGGGCTGTTCCAGACTAGAACTTCTGATGACGCTTCATTTTCTTCTTTGGTTGTAGGTTACATGATGAGAGCCCAGATTTTTAGATCTGCGGTTTGATGTTGCCGTTGACTATAGATGTTTATATATTCTCCTTTAGACTTTGCGATATATAAAATGTAACTCAAAGTAAAATAACTTTTATACAATTGTAGACGAACAGATAATAAGAATTTTTGTATAATCTATATGATATATAATACATGGATACTCAATTTTATCATAGTACAAATTTTGATCTGTGTTAACCTTACACATGAATAATAAGCATAAAAAATCCAAATATTTGATTTGTATGTCATGCAATGTAATTCATGGTGCCCATTATTTGTACAACCGCAAGGCAAATAAAATCAGCGGTCTTTGGGGAGTCTATAAAAATATTTATGGATTATCTTAAGGGAAAGGCCGAATCTACATAAAATGCACTCGTTCACAGCACTGAGAAAAAAAAGACTGAGAGAGAGGTAAAGATCTACTGAAAACCCCACATCGTAACCGACCAACAGGGCTCAACCTCCCCGGTGGCCCGCGTGAACTGGCGTCGAAGCGGTCCTCCGAAAGAGACAGAAATCAACCCGCCTCCATGATTTTGTAGAATCAAGAGATTCATAGAGGGACTTTCAGATGAAGATTATAGATGAGGGGAGAGGATCTATGTTTAACTAGGGGATCAGTCGAGGAGGTTTGATGTTACAAAGTACCAGCTTTCACGTGTCTCCACCTGCTCTTATCCTTTGTCAGTGGAATTCATTTCACCTTTGATTCTTTACTGATTGAGCGGCCTCTGTGTTGGTTGCACTGTAACGAAGGACAGAAAAAAAGAAAAGGATAGATTTCTAACAATTCATAAACAATATAAATTCTTAATTATAGAATTAAGCGTATTTTTAGGCTTAAATGTAAAAATAGATGACAAAAAATACAATGTTATAAAGCAATTACAATGAATTTGTCCTTTCAAAAGGTATATTTTACTTGTAAAAGATGACCCTTTTCAGAAACAGAAAAAAAAAAAGCAGTTTATATCAAAAAATTCTCAAGTATAAATAAAAACATATAAAATATACCAATTTCCACGGTAATATGCTTTTTTTTTTCCTTTTTTTTAATTTTAATAAGGTAGCATTGAGTATTTCTCAAAACTTAATTCTCAAAAACGATGTCTTTATTTAAAAGGATTAGTTAAAATTAAAAGAAAAATTACAAATTTAAGAAAAAATTCGTGTAAGCCATTGATGCTATTACACCGTGACATTTATTAAATTATTATTATTTATCAATATGAAATTAATATATTTATTAATGTTGTAAATCTTTTTTATAAATGGTAAAAATTTCTATTTTTATGAATTTTTATTTGAATATAATAATATATTTGATTGATATAAAATAAAAATAAAAATTAATTAAAAATATTAAATAATAAAAGATGAAGTATTTGGTATGATTTTTTTTTAAGGTTTTCAAAGTTTTAGAGTAATATACGTTGCCAAAATGGACCCGTCTATCCCAAATAATGGCAAAAAGAGAACTTTTCAAAAAAATTGGAAAAAACTCCGTGAATAATAAAAAAAAAAGCAGCCTGACAAGTCAAAACCGCGTGCCCTGAGCGCTTCAAATTCTTCACCCTGCAAAAAATCGAAAGTACAGATTTGTCAGTGATATTTGCCTAAGAAATAATACCGACCAACTGCCGAAGGAAAAAAAATCGTTGGAATAAAAACGGGACACACTTTCTGAATTACCGTGAAACACATCCACACAGTACAAATTTGACAACTATTTTACCACGTTCATCGATTACACGATATTCAGCTACTTTATGTAAAAAATTGAAAACCAGCAAATAATTACGCATGGGTTTTTTGTTAGAAGTCCTATGGGACTCTGCACGGGAATGGCTTGAGTCTCTACATGCTCATGTTTTCTCCTAAAAGCTTAGCGCTTCCATATAAGAAGAATATAGGGTAAATGCAAAATTAATTTTGTAAATCGTTTTTTATAATAAATAAATAGTGATTTCAGAGGTCTCAAATTGCTGTCCTGCTAGGCAATTTTAGCTTCAATCATCGGTTTTTTTTTAGCGAGTTGTAGTCTTCATAATAGTATGTTCACCTTAATATCTTAATTTAACAGTTTTTTTTTTTTTTCTTGAGACTGTTGGTGTTGTGAGTGACTTATGAGTATTGTATTCAACAATTAAAGAATTATAAAAAAAATAGTATTAATATATTTAAGATATAAAACTATTAACTTAAGCTTTTAAGACTAAAATGAATGTCTGAAAATATATAAATATATCCTTATAAAAATTCATAACCGTTTACTGCTCCAAATTAATCAAAACATATCTATGCTTAGCCGAGTACTTTGCTACCGCTTGAATGGCTCCTAATTTTCGAGTTTTCAGTTTCTTGTTTTTGCTATCATTATGATTTCTCTTTTAAATTACGCACTAAGCGCAGTCATCGCGTGTAGGCGCTGTGTATAAGAGATTTTATATTCGCCTTTGTGAATAGGATCAAAGAGTGTGCTAGACGTCATAAAAAAACGCCGTTTTTATAAATCAAAAAAAAAAAGTTATTATTCTATTAAAACAAAACAGAGCATTAAACTTAACCAATTACTCATATTTAACATTATTTTTTTAAGGAATTATAAACAAATGAGCAGATAACAAAGCGCTGACTTGGTTTTTTGTGTAAAAAAACAATATTTTTTTTATTTTTAATTGAGATTAAAAATATAGACAAAAATATTTTTTAAACAAAAAAAACAGGTTCAACTTTATTTCATCCTTATTGTCATAACTATAAAAATAAATAAAATTAGATACAAATATTACACATATATTTTAATAAAAATATATATTATTTAAATATTTTAAATTTTTTTTTTTATGAAACAATGGACATGGGATACCGTCCTATAATTAATTTAAGCAGCAGATTACAAAGAAAATCCAACAACAAAAGCCAGTCCAACTATTTATCTATGATAACAAACATGTCTATATAGATATATTTAACATGATTGCTGAGACATTAATTATCATCAAATGGCAACACTCATGAAAAGTCGTAAGGATTGTTAATCAACTAAAATAAATCAAAAAGAAAATGTTCTCTCGTATTAATAATTATCAGCATTTATTATCTCAAATAGAAACGCTCACATTTCGATTATTTTTTTTATCAAAATACAAAAAGTAAAAAATTAAATCTTCAGAAAAACAAATGCTAGCATTTTTCGTATTTTGAATGATTAGATTCGGCTTGGCCAGACTTGTGATTTAGTCACGAGAATAGTTCTCTCAGATTTTTTTGTTTTGGTGTTTGATTCGCTGAGCAGGCGTACGTCCTTGAGAAGAAAGCCACTTGGAGGTTGCACTGTAGGGAAGGATGATGGATTGAATACTGTATCTCTGACACGGTACGGGCCACGATCATTTCTTGGAAACCGCTTGCTTTCCTCTGTCCCAAAACATTTTTGACCTGCTTCGAATCGCGGAACAAATTAAAGGCTACGTCTAAAATCTTCTTTCATGTATGCACGCGATGAGCGTGAGTTCTCCTTCCTGGGACCGTCCTCGTTCCCTCTATGAGTGAGGTGTGAGAGGAATTAAACTTTAGTTTATCGATTATTTTTTAGAATAGTTTTATTAAAAAAGAGGGAATTAGTATTATAACAGTTATTTTTATAATTAATGATGAATCGAATTTCCTTTCCAAATTAAAAGAATAGTCATTCTTCTTAAATTAAAAAAGAATAGCTATTTTTTTAATTGAAAGGAAATAATCATTCCCTCATAGCCATCGAATGATTATTTCAAGATTAAATGCACTACATTCCATTCATTTCTTAATTAAGGTTATTCTTGGAAAGCTAATCTCCGCGTACCAAACATGTCCGAGTTTGTTAAATTTTAGATCTGTTTTGACGCTGCTTCTTTTAAATGTTTTTTTTCTGATTTTGATTTTTAAATTTTAATGTTATTATTTACATCCTTTTATTAATGAATTTCTTATTAAATTCTAACAGCATAATGCAAAAATTTCTAAAAATGCTTTTCATTTATTTTTTTTTTATAAAAATACAGGAATATTTATAAAAATTTTAAGCAAGAATTTAACCGATGAACCGAACGAAATAGATGTAAAGTGAAAGAAATTAAAAGTTCCATGGTCACCAAGTAAAGTGAAATAAAGTTTAGGAGAAACTTCAATACAGGCCCTTCAAAATATCTCATTTAGCTCCCCTCCCAATTAGTTTTTTTTTTTTTTTATTTTTTTTTTTTTTTATTGTTTTTAAAAAAAGAAACAGGAGTATTTTAAAATGCTTAATGCCACTTCATCTACATTCATATCACTTTGATTACGGCGATGGCTAAGCAACATGCTCCCACATGTGGAACAAGAATACATATAAATTTTATTATAAATTTTTACAATGGCATGTTAATTTTTTTTTTTTTTTATAAATGGAAACTTTTTTATGGGGCATATTATTTTCGTGATTTATCCTGTCAGACAAATTACAGACTCCGTGTGAAGTGTCATTTCACACGGGATTGACATGCGGTTTTACCGGCGGCTTACCTATCAACCATTAATAATTAAATTTGTATTATTAATATTTAATAAAAAAACGGTAGCAATTCAAATATTTTCTTAACTCGATCAACATCGATCGTACCTGGATGGAATAACATTATCCTGTCTTTAGTATCTGCCTGATGATTTGTTCACAGATGCAAAGACCGTGGCTCATTGGACTTCAGCAG